>WTXF01000159.1:0-61189 GCA_022496215.1 Russula brevipes | reverse complement strand
CTCGTATTCTGGAGAGCTGGCAGTTGTTCGTGTCCTTCTCGAGCATGGCGTAGATGTGAACGCAAAGAACGAGTACAATTCAACTCCGCTGCAAATGCGTTGGAAGACGGGCATGTGGACATTGCTCAGCTCTACTCCAGCGTGGTGCAGATCCGGAGGTCCGGGACGGAGATGGGAATACGCCATTGCACCTCGCCTCGTATTCCGGAGGCTGGCAGTTGTTCGTGTCCTTCTCGAGCATGGCGTAGATGTGAACGCAAAGACGAGTAAATTCAACTCCGCTGCAAAAGCGTTGGAGAAGGCCATGTGGACATTGTCAGCTCCTACTCCAGCGTGGTGCAGATCCGGAGGTCCGGGACGGAGATAGGAATACGCCATTTCATCTCGCCTCGAATTCCGGAGAGCTGGGAGTTGTTCGTGTCCTTCTCGAGCATGGCATAGATGTGAACGCAAAGAACAAGAACAATTCAACTGCGCTGCATAAAGCGTTGGAAGGAGGGCATGTGGACATTGCTCAGCTCCTACTCCAGCGTGGTGCAGATCCGAAGGTCCAGGACGGAGATGGGAATACGCCATTGCATCTCGCCTCGTATTCCGGAGGGCTGGGAGTTGTTCGTGTCCTTCTCGAGCATGGCGTAGATGTGAACGCAAAGGACCAGAACAATTCAACTCCGCTCCATGATGCGTCGAACAGAGGGCATGTGGACATTGCTCAGCTCCTACTCCAGCGCGGTGCAGATCTGGAGGTCCGGGACATATATAGGAATACGCCATTGCATCTCGCCTCGTATTCCGGAGGGCTCGCAGTTGTTCGTGTCCTTCTCGAGCTTGGCGTAGATGTTAACGCAAAGGACAACGATAACTCAACTCCACTGCATGATGCGTCACGACATGGACGTGTGGATATAGTTCAGATCCTTCTCGAGCATGGTACAGATGTCAACGCCCAAGATTCCTATCACAGGACTTCGTTATATCTGGCATCCGAAGAGGGATACCTTGACATTGTACAGTTGCTACTTCAACGCAACTCCGATGTTCATGCGCGGGACAAGGACGGTCAGACCCCATTCCAGCGAGCATCAACAAGGGGACATCAGGACGTTATGCAGCTACTGTTGGAGCATGGAGCGGAGGACGACACGGTTGCAAAATGACCACGGAGTCGGGTGTATTGTGGCTGGCATGGTCATGGTCTTCATGTGCGTGATCTTGATATTGTATGGATAAATATCAAGAATTGTAACTGCAGTGAATCGTTCAACTCATCCATTACCAAGCCACGCGCCGGCGAGAGTGAT
Organism: Russula brevipes; assembly: GCA_022496215.1. Classification (NCBI taxonomy): domain Eukaryota; kingdom Fungi; phylum Basidiomycota; class Agaricomycetes; order Russulales; family Russulaceae; genus Russula; species Russula brevipes. The sequence goes on along the minus strand of WTXF01000159.1, from coordinate 59,888 downwards.
CACCAAAAGGCATGGTGCAGCCTGTTTAACATTCCCTGATTCAGACCCGTTTACTCTCTTAGTATATCCTGTATTGATGCCTCTGTATAAATTATTCCGGGGCACTCGGTTTTGGGCCCCAAGGAAGTCGAATCATGCAGAAGGGACCAATAAATAAGAAGACCTGAGACCGAATGCGGCCTAAATAAAAACATGACTATAATCAAGGCGCCGGTGAGGATCGCCGTCAATCACCTGCTGTGCTGCCATCATCCCTCACGTATGGCCAGATCCGTGGAAAACTTACAACATTGCTCGTGGACCTCAGCATGATGGGACCGCAACATGAGTGTATTCAAGGCGATACTCGCGACCACGCGATTATCAACTAGTCAGTAACTCCCATGTCAGCAATTCCATGACTTGCCAGTGCAGAGGTTATTGGCCGACCTCACCCGGCAGATGATTTTCGATTCCAGCAGGGGGCACTCCGTGTGAATGAGCAAGATAAATTCGTGCCGTGGTTTGCCGCCTTGGGCCACATTTTTCCAACTTGCATTTTGGATGGCTGCAACGAGGACACGTTCAACTTGAAGCATTTTCGGAACGTTCAAAGGTTTCAATTCAAGCGTCGACCTCCGGCCCCGGCTTCCCTCCACCACCGCGGCAATCGAAACCGAAAAACCACCACCCCCCCCACTTCTATTCACGCAAGATATCAAAAATGTCCAACGCAGAATGGTATACTTACGATTAAAAACTCAACTCTGATATATTATAATCCTTTTAATTTGTTTGAAACAAACGATCAATCATAAAGTTAGGCGCGCGCTCGGCCGGCTTCAATGCACAGCCGATATACCCGGCCTCGTGGGGTGAAAGCAAAGCGACAACAAACAACAACAAAACACAAAAAACAGAACTGGAACAAGACTGAAACGTGAAAGACCCAAAAAAAAATGAATTAAGAACTTCTTCGCCTCCGGAGATGTCCCCTACGTATGAATCTTTTGCCCCAGATGGAAAAACAGGGCCCACCACACCACCACGTGTAGTAACTTACCATGAAGGCAGACGCTGGACTCGGAACCCCAGATCCACCCGGCGACTCGAGCGTTAGCAGTTAAGGAGTAAGGAAAGAGTAAGGTGAGGTGTGGGGAGGGTTGGGTTTCACATGATACCCGAATGCATGATGGGGGCTCGCCAAGTGCACTACTACTGTACGAGTACTCTATGGTGGCTTCATCACGCGATGATCGGAAAGATGGCAGAAGCAGAAGCCAAGCAAACGCAGCACCGTGGCGCCCCGAAACAAATAACGTTCCAATTCAATGCAATTTCACCTCGCGGACGGCGTTTTCGGCCGCGGTACTGTATGTATACCGTCGCACATCCGACACACCCTTTCCTTCCTCCAAACCCGCTCCTGCATGCCAAGTGCCAACACAACAAAAAGGGCACCAAGCAGTGCTCCAACTCAACACACTGCATATTCTAAATCTGAGATCTGAGATTCCCAACTAATGATCGATGATCGATGATTGCCGAATCACGGACCCATTTGCTTATTTGACAATCCTATACAACAAATTACATTACACGACGACAGATTCTACGACTTAGACCTACGACGACGACTACGGGACATCAGAGCTTAGAAATTAGAGAAAAAAAGCTCTCCAGTAACAAGACAACGCACGGGGACCCAACTTTACGGATACGGAGACCTCATAGTTATGCTGCAGTAGTTATTCAATAACCGAAAGGCACACACAAAAACGTGGACAGAACGTCAAGATGAGTGGTTGTGGGACAGGGGAAAGCGATACGACAGTGGGGGGGTGATGGATAGGGGATAGATAAAGCAAGCGTGTTACAGACGCAGAAGGATATTGCAAAACATAAAATCGATGGATGGGGGCTGACAGACGGGTGTGCGAAGGAACGTGCCCGAGTTCACCCGTCAGATCGTATGACTAACCATAGAAGGAGAAAAAAAAGTGAGAATGCGAGGCAAATGCCAGCATGTCTCGATGCAGTGCTCGAGACACGCTCAGCCCAGAAGTACTTCTGGCTGCGGCTGGACATTTTGATAATTATTCATGGCCATGCCATTTCCCAGGAAGTTGTTGTGGCCTTGCATCGACTCTCCCGAAGGCAAGAAAACCTGCAGAGGTCTAAGAATCAGCCCTCACGAGAAAGACGTCAGCGAATCGGACTACAGACCCTGGCATCATCATGGTCTGTGACCATGCGGGATTCAGTATCGCCTGCATCGCAGCGAGCATATCGTCATTCCCAGGCGTAAAGATCGTGTCAAACGTGAAGTTCATCGGTTCATGTTGCTCCTCGTTACCAAACTCGAATTCCGGCGGTGCACCGACCATGTAGCTGGGCTCGTGCGCGTTCGCCAGTACCACATCGGCTAATTCCTCTGGGCCGTCGCCCCGTCGTAAGCGATACGGATGGAGGTAGATCATGTCTACTCGCGCTGTCGACACCTGCTGAGTAGGTCGAGCTCTGGCCATGCGACGTTGGTGGCTGTTGGCGTGGTGGCTGCTGGTATACTGGGGGCGCCGGAACCTGTCTGCGACTGCTGTGCTGGCGGTCCCTGCTGATGCATGCGTAAATGTGCTGTGCCGTCAAGCCTATGTTTCGCTAGCAAGCTCGCCAAGAACCGCGAGTACAACTTTGGGGTGTGACGTTCATCAATCGCCATCTGCGGAGATCCGGTTGGTATTGATGAGGCGTTCGATGGTTTGATAGAAATCAGTTTCTAACACCGGCGTAATGAACCTCGAGCATTCTGGACGCAGAAGCTATAGCGGAAGTAAATGAGAAAGGCTGGCAAGCACCTTGAGGTGATAGAGAGGATGATGACTTACCTTGAGCATGAACGCAGAGGCGAACGCGGCGAACACGAAGTAGCCTATAATGAAGAGCGAGCGGTGTTAGGACCAACGAGAATCGAGTGGCCGGTGGTTTACGCACCATCTGGCGCGAAGCGTATGTAACCTGTCGGGACCAAGGAATCTACGAGAGCGGTGACGACGGCTTTTGGCACTTTCCTACCCTGGCGAAGAAGACTTCGTCGTCGGGTTCGAACCCGCACTGGAACGCGCTTTGGAATCTAAACGAGAACATGACTAGCCTCGCGTAATTTGTGTAGCTATTCACGCATCAAACAAGCGAATGAGCCGGTAAATCGGACAGAGCAAATACCAGAGAAGGTCCTTCAACGTAAAACATTAATGGGAGAGCTTGACGAACGCGAACGGGGGAACTGAACCGCACGTGCCACGTGGCCGTGCCTTGTCAACTGGGCTTGTTACCGGCCCGCCGTACAGCCGTGTATCTTTTTTCCTGTCAAGTTGCAGTTACTTCAGACATCCATCGTATGCTCATGATCGCGCGATCGTCTTCCATCCCTCAGTCTCTCTCCCGAAGAATAAGGTCACTATCAACTTGAAGATGTGTTGGGAATGGGAGCAACTGAGTCACGTCATGTTCAGGCTCCCTGGACAACTACATTGATATTATCATCGGCGGACTGGACGGGGCCCAACGACGACTGGTCTGTCGCTCCCCCGTGGCGAAGTCCTGGGCTTGCTTGTCGCTTCAACCCTCTCAACATGCGGATTTGTGTCATTAACAGATCAGGGGCCGACGTCGAATTGTCCTGGAGCCTTCAAGTTTGCCCTTCCGTTCTATTTCCCTACATGGAGAGCGCGGTCAAATTAGGGCATCATGGAATATGTCAGGTTGCTTGCTCACATGACCCTAGGATGCAACGATGGAAAGCGACGGATAATGAATTGGTCATTGATGTGCTCACAGAAAAGGACCGACGGGGTGAGAGCTATCAGTACGACTATTCTTCGCAACTCTGGCTCACACCTGTATCGTTGGTTCCCAGTGTAATTTCTGTCAGCTCGCGACCTCTGCCGGTGCCCCTCAGGACATATTCGGCACACTCTGAACGAATTACCCACCGCGCTCGATGACACGTTAGAGGATATTGACTGCGGGTTCGCACGTTACTTTCCAATGTACAGCGGCTACTCGTCCGCCTTGTATCGAGGAGCTCGCAGAATTCTTCGCATTCGATTTGGACACGGGATCAACTGCCATATTTCGATGGATTCACGCCCAGAAGGTCTAGCTTATCCTATGCCATTTCCATGCACCGGTTCCAGTTGCTCACAGTATCAATATCCACGGTTCGTGAGTCATCGCCAGTTTTCTCATTTCTCGAGGGAGTCCTTGACCTCGGAGCGCCCCACCAACTCCAGTGATGCGAGCATCTCCATATCTCTATGACCGCGGCTCGTGCAAACGTAGCACAAGCTTCCTTGGGTGCCCTACCATACCTCGATGAGAACACCACCCAGAGCAGCCTTAGGCCGTTTTCTCTGGCCGAGTACGCCACGGAGCACTGGGTCAGCCACGCACAGTTCGAGAATGTATCGCTACACATCGAGCAAGAGACGAAACTTTTATTCGATCCTGAAAATACCATTTCGCGGTCTGGGTTTGAATATATGACCCAGAAGGCCGCATACACCGATCCCGGCAGTTTGCATTTTCGTCGCAGTCCCGGGGTAACTCCGTCGTTTGCATTATAGCTTCCGCTACAGAGAGCAACTCCTGGGTGTTGTATGTCGAAACGGTGATTTGGAATTTATTCGTGTCCTTCTCCAACATGGTGCGGAACTGCTGATATTGATTTCCGGGATGAGGACTTGAGTACCCCACTGGATCGAGCGTCGGAGGTCGGACATGTGAATGTCGTTCGGTTCCTTCTGGAGCGCGGGGCGGATGTAAACGCCCTCAGTCCGAAGGTCGTAGGTAGGTCGTCGGCCTTGCACGTCGCATCTCTTCGCGGACAGCCTGCAGTTGCTCGGGTTCTTCTCGAGTACGGCTCAAATGTGGACGTCAAAGGCACTGACAATAACACACTATTGCATATCGCGCTGGATGCCAGAGAGATGGAAGTCGCCAGAATCCTTTTCGAACGTGGTGCGGATGCGAATTGAACGTTCGAAGACTCAACCCAGTTACATCTGGCATCCGAAAGAGGAGATCTTGACGCCGTACGGTTACTGCTTCGGCACGGTTCCGATATTCATGCGCGGGACACAGGGTTGGACTGCATCATTCATCAAAGACCACGACGGAATGCAGTTACTGACATACCGTTGGAGCACGGAGCGGTGGATGACAGGGCTGTGGGATAACTATGGTCCTCCTTGTGTTGTAGTTGGTAGCACAATGTTTCATCATTATACCCATCAACGTGGTGCCCGCGTTGTACGCGGAAATGCACATACAGTACAGTCAACAGGCGGGTAGTGACGCTAGTCTAGTCAGGCCTCGTGTGGTCTAAACGTCCACGGGCCGCCGCTACCGAGTTAGCGGTTACCGGGAACACGGGCCGAACGCCGATCTGGCGGACCGGCACTCGGAGCACTCAAACGATACCGACGCGACGCGCACTCCCGTCATGCTCAACATGTAACTTGGGTTATATTTTCTTGAGAATTGCATATGCATGCCTTGATCGAAAGCAGTAACCCAGTCTACTAACCATGGCTAGGATGGCATCGCGCTTTTGCTTGCCCTCCTTTTCTTCATCTTGTCAGTTGTCAGAATTTATCCGTTTTTACGGTCGGTGAGCAGGTTGTCCCCTTTCACCGTCACCCGCTTTGATGGGCCCTCTCCTTTGCATGGAACGATCTACTTACAACACGCTGTTCTTGTCATCATCCATTCCCTTCGTTTCAACTTTATCCCTCAGGCCTCAGCACCCACCAGCGCCTCATTCTCCCTACGGTCATTAATACTTGACCTTTCTGTGAGAGCTCACCTGGAAGCAGCAGCGGGGTTCCTGCTCAAAATTACGTTGGCTCTCCAACATCAATATACCAGCCCGTCAAGGTTCTCGTCTCGGGCTTTCTCCGACCATTCGTCGATGTTGGCTATAACTCTGGAGGTGTGATCACTGCGGAGTACTCGGTCACGCAGCATCCATAACAGGCTAGCGAGGTAAGCTCGTCTCCCAGGATTTGCCTCGTTACGGGCTCTCGCGGTACGCCTTTCGGGGATAGCCTTTCACGAGAGATGACACTTTGTTCACCATCTTCCAACTACTGCTGTCCACCCAAAAGTGACCCACCGAGATCCTCTGAGCACTCTCCCCCGCACCGGTCTAGCTCACTGCGCAACCGAACGCGCATCCATGTCTGGCGCTCCTAACCGCCATGCTGCTCCTGCGACGCGTGGGTTGTCTACACGAGCTTTGTGGCCGACCCAAGGGGCGGTCTCGCGTGTCCGCAGCTTATTCTGTCGATACCCGGTGCTGTGTAAGAGGAAGATGCCATGGCAGTGACGCCGGGCTCCACTTGGGGCCCATGATCCTTCAATATTTTTGTGCCCCACCACATTCTTCGCATTTTCCGCACCGCCCTTCGGCATCTGGAACATTTCATTACTATACGAGTTGTGCCCATGTACGTGTATACTGAGGTGAGCACCCACTTGTTACATTCCAGACTATCCACCATACTTACATCGTTGTATCGTCCTCATCTAGGTAAATACATACAGTTCTTGTGCCTGTGCACATTTAAACTGAGATACATTGTATCGTCCTCGTCTAGGACGATTCCCTGGTGCACATCACCTTACTCAAACTCAACCATCCCAACTTCATACGCTTGCACTACCAGTATCCGCACCATGCTTAAGAAGGAACCTGGCAACTTCAGCACGTTCATTTTCCAACGCCAACGCAATGGTGTCTTGTTGGCGCTGTCCCGGGAATCGACATCTTCGCCGTGCGCGAGGAGGACTCGAGCAACATCCAGGTGCCCATTTTCCAACGCCCCATGCAGTGGTGCCTTGTTGCGGCGGTCCCGGTCCTTCACATCAGCGCCACAGGAGATAATGAGCTGACAAATTTGTGGGAGCCCGTTCTCCGATGCCCAATGTAACGGTGTCTTGCCGCGGCGGTCCCGCGCCTTCCAGTTGGATCCATACTTAAGAAGGACCCAAACAAACTCCAAATATTCCTTGTCCAACGCCCAGGCCAGTGGGGTCGAGTCGCCGGTGTCCCAGGCATGTACATCTTTGCTACCCTTCGAGATGACACAAACATCGCCCAAGTGTGCGTCATGCTCGTCCCGACGCAGCGGTGTCCAGCTCCCTTTGGCGCGGGCATTGGCATATGCGCGGTCTGAAAGACGAGGCTGTGTAAGACAGAGGTCTTTTCAGATCCGATATGTAAAGCAGGTGCAGGCGTGCCGGCACTACCAGCGAAGGAACGTGACGACGGTGGCGACGCCCACACCCGTTCATGCTCATGTTCTCATGGTTGGGAGGGAACATGTAACTTGGTTGGATTTTCTTCATATTGCATCCGCATATGGCTTGCCTTGATCGACAGCAGTCACCCAGCGTAGCAATCATGACCAGGATGGCATTTCGCACATCTTGCATCGTGCTTCGGTTTTGCTTGCCCTCTCCGACTCGGAGTCGGGCCTTTTCTTCATCTTGTCGGAAGTTGTCTGTTTGCATGTGGTGGCTTATCGGCAAGTAGGTTCTCCCCTTCCACCATCACGTCGTGCTTTGATGGGTCCTCCCCTTTACATGCAGCCTACTTACAACATGCCGACCTTGTCATTATGATCATCCATTCCCTTCATTTCAACTTTATCCCTCAGCACCCACCAGCACCTCATTCTCCCTACTGCCATTATACCTTGACCTTTCAGTGAGAGCTCACCTGGAAGCAGCAGCGGAGCTCCTGTTTAAATTCACGTTGGCTCCCCAACATCGATATACCAGCCCATCAAAGCTCTCGTCTCGAGCTTTCTCCGAACATTCGTAGATGATGGCTATAACTCTGGAGGCGCGATCACTGCGGAGCACTCGGTCGTGCAGCATTCATAGCAAGCTAGCAAGGTAAGCTCGTCTCCCAGAATTTGCCTTTTCACGGGCTCTCGCGGTTCGCCTTTCGGGTATGACCTTTCACCAGAAGTGGCACTCGGCTCACCATCTTCTGACTACTACTGTCCACCCAAAGACGTCCCACCAACATCTCTCCCTTGCACCCGTCTATCTCACTGCGCAACCGAACGCACACATATGACCGGTGCCCCTAGCCGCCATGCTGCTCATGCGCATCGTGGCGTGCGACATGTGGGCTCTCTACACGAGCTTCGTGGCCGACCGAAGGGGCACCCTCGCGTGTGTGCGGCCTAGTCTGCAGATAACCGGTGCTATGTAAGAGGAAGAAACCATGGCAGTGACGATGAGCTCCAATTGGGGCTATGGTCCTTCAATGTTTTTGTGCCCACCACGTTCCTCACATTCTCCGTACTGCCCTTCAGCATCTGGGAGATTACGTTACTACTCTTGTAGTGGGGTCCATGATACCCACCCAGCCAAGGTCAGGACTACGACGATCGCCTGCGCCGCTGACGTGCCCGAATATGCATGCTGCAATCCTCCCTGTATTGAGAGAGTGGTGGAGAAAGCAAGCACTACCAACGATTGTCGATCGCCGGGTCCTTCACTGCATGAGGACGAATCACGAGTCCGTGCAGGATCGAGGGAGAAATAAACCGCCGCATCCGACTGTCCTGCTTGTCCGGTGCCCATCTTACAACTGTCCTTTTCTCCGAGTGCCACCGGTGATCTATTTGTGATGCGACCTGTTGGCCAGTCGGACTGCGCACCTCGCAACGCATTCATGTTGTAGATAATGGCCATTACTGAGATGTGGCAATGTGATTCGACTGATTTTATCTACGTAGTTCGGACTGCTCACACGTTCGTGCAGACCGCGGGTGCTGAAAATCGCGTTTCTTCGCAATCCAATTGGACACTACACGCGTCGTGGACATGTGACCTTCATTTGAGCGCCCAGCCAGACAGAACGGAGTTTAGCGAACGACCAGCGCTAATCGATGCTTGCCCGAGTCTGTGCAGTGTCCTTGTGGGAAACTCTCCTCGGCGCAGACCCTTATCGATACACGAGGCAGTGCGCCTAGTCTCACCTCACCCAAACCCTCTGCCACAACATCCCGCCATACACCTTCTCATCGAGGCCCATTTCTCCCTCCTTATCCTCAGACTTATTTCCTTGACTCCCGGATATGAGCCATCCCGACCCGTCCTCGTCCTTCCAATTAATCCTCGAAAAGGCTCTTCAGGACTACGAAAGACAGACGGGGACCAAATTGGAAGACCATCCGCTGGCCAAGCAAATCGAAACATGCGACTCTGTGTTCTCCATCACTCTCATCCTACAAGAGCAAGCACGGGCTTTCCGCGAATTCAGAGAAGGTGGAAAGGTCATGAAATCCCTCAAGTCTGTCGTCCTCGTACTACATACGCTCTCGACTAGCACTGCTCTTGGCGAGGGCATCGGTCTGGTAGTACGTACAACGACACTGATTAGGATGACCATCCCTGACTCTTCTACAGCCATTCCCACCTGCCAAGGCAATATTTGCCGGGTTCGCTCTCTTGCTCGCTGTATGTCCCATTCTCCGTTCTCATGCGCATATTCGCATAACGTCTAAGTGACTTAGACGGCAAAGACGTTGGCGCAAGCTATGATGCGCTCATCGACCTTTTCGAGTCGATCGAGAACTTCCTGAGCAGACTCAACATTTATGCGAGGATCCCCCAAACGCCGATAATGACCGAGATACTCGTGAAGATAATCGTGGGATTACTGTCCACGCTGGCGGTGGCGACAAAACAGATCAAGCAGGGACGATCGAGTAAGTCCGAGTCTGTCCTGGCTTATGCCCCACTTGTCTCAACCCAACGCAGAGAAATTCGTGAAGAAGCTCCTTGGAGAGAACGACGTCGAGGAGGTGCTACAGAAGTTAGATAGGCTCACCCTCGAGGAGGCTCGGGCGACAGCAGCCCAGGCCTCGAGGCTGTCTATGGTCTTGTCCAGAATGTGAGGGCGATTATGGATGGTGAGCAAATCCCACTGGGCATATCACTCGTGGTTTAACATCATGCCTTCCAGACGGCAAGGCACTAGCAGAGGATGTCAGTGATGCTCTAGGTACGTTTGGCTGGAAAGAATGAACCTTTATTGTGGCTGATCGAATTGCAGAATTGATGAAGCAGCTACGACGTGAGTCGCTCTGTAGTGTGGTAATTGATGAGTGGACGTGCTGAGAAGGTCCTACAGGTGACAAGTTGCAGAAAGACGTCCGAAAATGGCTCTCTCCTCCAGATCCATGGAGAAACCATAACACTGCTCGTCGGTATCAGCACAGTGGGACAGCAACCTGGTTTACCCAGGGAAGCCGATTCTCGGAATGGAAGTCATCTGGACCAAGTTCTCTCTTATGGATTCATGGAAAGCGTTAGTGTCTCGCTGTAATGTTCTTCCAAGTTTCTGAGGGTGAAAATTTCTCTTCTGCAGCGGGTGCAGGAAAAAGTGTGCTCAGGTGCATCAGCCTATTGATATTTTATTGGCGGAAACTTATGCGATTCTCCAGCTCTGCTATCATTCAGGACATTCGTGACATGCGCAAGCTGGGACTGGCTTTATTGGCTTTCTTTTATTGCGACTTCAGAGACGCCCAAAAGAAAGACTTGCGTGGATTGCTGTCGTCGCTGCTTGTCCAACTTTGCGATCAGTCCGACTCCTACTGTGCCATTCTTTCCGATTTATATTCGGTGCATGAGGACGGCTCACAACATCCCGGTGACGACGAACTTGCACAGTGTCTGGAGAAGATGCTCAAGCTTCCGGGACAAGCCACAACCTACATCATTATCGATGGGTTGGATGAATGTCCGAATGCGACCGGTCTGTCGTCCCCTCGGGAACAAGTTCTGGAACTCGTAGAAAAGCTTGTTGGTTCACACCTTCCGGGTCTGCGAATTTGTGTCACTAGCAGACCAGAGGCCGATATCGAACCCGTCCTCCAACCCCTAGCCTTCCGCTCTCTTTCCCTCCATGGTGAGACCGGACAAATCCAGGACATCGCCGAATACGTCAGGTCTGTCGTTCACACCGACCCAAAGATGCGACGATGGAAAGCAGCGGATAAAGATCTCGTAATTAATGCCCTCACGGAGAGAGCCGATGGCATGTAAGCTATCAACACCACAGATCCTCATGACCATTTCTCATGCATCTAATCCAGGTTCCGTTGGGTTTTCTGTCAGCTCGCCTACCTTTGCCGTTGCCTCCCAAGCCGTATACAGCGCGCTCTCAATGAACTGCCTAACACTCTTGACGACACATATGAACGCACATTGGAAGATATTGGTGAACAGAATTGGGAATGCGCGCACAGACTATTCCAGTGTGTCGCAGCAGCCGCCCGTCCGCTTCGTGTCGTGGAGCTCGCAGAATTCCTTGCATTCGATTTCGAAACAGGATCAACACCCACGTTTTTTGCGGATTGGCGGCCAGAAGATCCATCGCACGCTGTGCTATCCACATGTTCCAGTCTACTTTCCGTAGTCAATGTGGATGGTTCGTCAGTGATCCAGTTCGCCCATTTCTCGGTCAAGGAGTACCTGACATCCGAGCGTCTCGCCAAGGCGGGCGATGCTAGCATCTCCCGTTTCTACGTTTCCATGACGCCAGCTCACACGATCGTCGCGCAAGCCTGCCTGAGCACTCTGCTGCACCTGGACGAAGACATCACCAAGGACAGCCTGGAGGAGTTTTCTCTGGCTGAGTACGCTGCGGAGCACTGGGTTGGTCATGCGCGGTTCGAGAATGTATGGCCACACACGGAAAATGCTGTGAAGTGCCTGTTTGAGCCGAGCGAATATCATCTTTCGGTCTGGGTCTGGATATACGATCCAGAAGACGGCAAGCATCGATCCAAGGACGATGAATTTTCGGGCCAGCAACAGACCAGGGCAACCCCATTGCATTACGCCGCCGCATGCGGGATCCACGACGTCGCGAAGTTCCTTATCGTCGAGCGCTCGCTAGACGTGAATGCTCGGGGCTTCGGCAACGGCGAGACTCCGCTGGGTGTGGCATGCCGATTTGGATATTTTGAGGTTGTTCAAGTGCTTCTCGAACATGGTGCGAATACGGAAACCCGGGATGAAGACAGAGACGAGTGGAGTCCACTGGAGCGGGCTTTGCATGTGGGACATGTGGGCATTGTTCAGGCCCTTCTCGAGCATGGCGCAGATCCGGAGGGCCGGGACAAATATAGGAATACGCCATTGCATTTCGCACCGCATTCTGGAGGGCTGGCAGTTGTTCGTGTCCTTCTCGAGCATGGCGTAGATGTGAACGCAAAGAACGCGGACAATTCAACTCCGCTGCAAAATGCGTTGAAAGGAGGGCATGTGGACATTGCTCAGCTCCTACTCCAGCGTGGTGCAGATCCGGAGGGCCGGGACAATTATAGGGATACACCATTGCATCTCGCATCACATTCCGGACAGCTGGCAGTTGTTCGTGTTCTTCTAGAGCATGGCGTAGATGTGAACGCAGAGAACGAGAACAATTCAACTCCGCTGCATAAAGCGTTGGAAGAAGGCCATGTGAACATTGTTCAGCTCCTACTCCAGCGTGGTGCAGATCCGGAGGTCCGGGACAATTATAGGGATACACCATTGCATCTCGCATCACATTCCGGACAGCTGGCAGTTGTTCGTGTTCTTCTAGAGCATGGCGTAGATGTGAACGCAAAGGACGGACACAATTCAACACCGCTGCATAAAGCGTTGAAAGAAGGGCATGTGGACATTGTTCAGCTCCTACTGCAGCGTGGTGCAGATCCGGAGGGCCGGGACAAATATAGGAATACGCCATTGCATTTCGCACCGCATTCCGGAGGGCTGGCAGTTGTTCGTGTCCTTCTCGAGCTTGGCGTAGATGTGAACGCAAAGAACTGGAACAATTCAACTCCGCTGCTTATAGCGTTGAAAAGAGGGCATGGGGACATTGCTCAGCTCCTACTCCAGCGTGGTGCAGATCCGGAGGGCCGGGACAATTATAGGGATACACCATTGCATCTCGCATCACATTCCGGACAGCTGGCAGTTGTTCGTGTTCTTCTAGAGCATGGCGTAGATGTGAACGCAGAGAACGAGAACAATTCAACTCCGCTGCATAAAGCGTTGGAAGAAGGCCATGTGGACATTGTTCAGCTCCTACTCCAGCGTGGTGCAGATCCGGAGGTCTGGGACAATTATAGGGATACACCATTGCATCTCGCATCACATTCCGGACAGCTGGCAGTTGTTCGTGTTCTTCTAGAGCATGGCGTAGATGTGAACGCAAAGGACGGACACAATTCAACACCGCTGCATAAAGCGTTGAAAGAAGGGCATGTGGACATTGTTCAGCTCCTACTCCAGCATGGTGCAGATCCGGAGGTCCGGGACAAATATGGGTATACGCTGTTGCATCTCGCCTCGTATTCTGGAGAGCTGGCAGTTGTTCGTGTCCTTCTCGAGCATGGCGTAGATGTGAACGCAAAGAACGAGGACGATTCAACTCCGCTGCATGAAGCGTTGAGAGGAGGGCATGTGGACATTGTTCAGCTCCTACTGCAGCGTGGTGCAGATCCGGAGGGCCGGGACAAATATAGGAATACGCCATTGCATTTCGCACCGCATTCCGGAGGGCTGGCAGTTGTTCGTGTCCTTCTCGAGCTTGGCGTAGATGTGAACGCAAAGAACTGGAACAATTCAACTCCGCTGCTTATAGCGTTGAAAAGAGGGCATGGGGACATTGCTCAGCTCCTACTCCAGCGTGGTGCAGATCCGGAGGTCCGGGACGGAAATGGGAATACACCATTGCATCCCGCCTCGTATTCCGGAGAGCTGGCAGTTGTTCGTGTCCTTCTCGAGCATGGCGTAGATGTGAACGCAAAGGACCAGAACAATTCAACTCCGCTGCAAAATGCGTTGGAAGGAGGGCATGTGGACATTGTTCAGCTCCTACTGCAGCGTGGTGCAGATCCGGAGGTCCGGGACGGAGATGGGAATACGCCATTGCATCTCGCCTCGTATTCCGGAGGGCTCGCAGTTGTTCGTGTCCTTCTCGAGCATGGCGTAGATGTGAACGCAAAGGACGGACACAATTCAACACCGCTGCATAAAGCGTTGAAAAGAGGGCATGTGGACATTGCTCAGCTCCTACTCCAGCGTGGTGCAGATCCGGAGGTCCGGGACGGAGATAGGAATACGCCATTGCACCTCGCCTCGTATTCCGGAGGGCTCGCAGTTGTTCGTGTCCTTCTCGAGCTTGGCGTAGATGTGAACGCAAAGGACAACGATAACTCAACTCCACTGCATGATGCGTCGCGACAAGGACATGTGGATATAGTTCAGATCCTTCTCGAGCATGGTACAGACTCGGATGTCAACGCCCAAGATTCATATAACAGCACTCCGTTATATCTGGAATCCGAAGAGGGATACCTTGACATTGTACAGTTGCTAGTTCAACGCAACTCCGATGTTCATGCGCGGGACAAGGACGGTCAGACCCCATTCCAGCTAGCATCAACAAGAGGACATCAGGACGTTATGCAGCTACTGTTGGATCATGGAGCGGAGGACGACACGGTTGCAAAATGACCACGGAGTCGGGTGTATTGTGGCTGGCATGGTCATGGTCTTCATGTACGTGATCTTGATATTGTATGGATAAACATCAAGAACTGAATTGTAACTGCAGTGAATCGTTCAACTCATCCATTACCGAGCCACGCGCCGGCGAGAGTGATCACCAAAAGGCATGGTGCAGCCTGTATAACATTCCCTGATTCAGACCCGTTTAACTCTCTTAGTATATCCTGTATTGATGCCTCTGTCATAAATTATTCCGGGGCACTCGGTTTTGGGCCCCAAGGAAGCCGAATCATGCAGAAGGGACCAATAAATAAGAAGACCTGAGGCCGAATGCGGCCTAATATAAAAACATGACTATAATCAAGGCGCCGGTGAGGATCGCCATCCCATCAATCACCTGCTGCGCTGCCATCATCCCTCACGTATGGCCAGATCCGTGGAAAATTTACAACATTGCTCTGGACCTCAGGATGATGGGACCGCAACATGAGTGTATTCAAGGCGATACTCGCGACCACGCGATTATCAACTAGTCAGTAACTCCCATGTCAGCAATTCCATGACTTGCCAGTGCAGAGGTTATTGGCCGACCTCACCCGTCAGATGATTTTCGATTCCAACAGGGGGCGCTCCGTGTGAATGAGCAAGATAAATTCGTGCGGTGGGGTTGGCCGCCTTGGGCCACATTTTTCCAACTTCATTTTGGATGGCTGCAACGAGGACACGTTCAAACTTTGAAGCATTTTCGGAACGTTTCAAAGTTTTCAATTCAAGCGTCGACCTCCGGCCCCGGCTTTCCCTCCACCACCGCGGCGATCGAAACCGAAAAACCACCGACCCCCCCACTTCTATTCACGCAAGATATCAAAAACGTCCAACGCAGAATGGTACTGTCGGCAACTTACGATTTAAAGTTGAGACAAAGATCATCACGAGTACAAGAGTTAGGCGCGCGCTCGGCCCGGCTTTAATGCACAGCCGATATACCCGGCTCGTGGGGTAAAAGCAAAGCGACAACAAATAACAACAACCAAAGCCAAAAAAAAGAAAGCTCGAAACGTGAGCCCAAACAAAAAATTGAATTAAGAACTTCTTCTTCGCCTCCCGGAGATGTCCCCCTACGTAGAATCTTTTGCCCCAGATGAATAACAGGGCCCACCACACCACCACGCGTAACTTACCATGGAGGCAGACGCTGGACTCGGAACCCCAGATCCACCCCGGCGACTCGAGCGTTAGCAGTTGGAGTAGGACTAAGGAAAGAGTGAGGAGGGTTGGGTTTCACATGATACCCGAATGCATGATGGGGGCTCGCCAAGTGCACTACTACTGTACGAGTACTCTATGGGGCTTCATACTCATCACGCGATGATCGGAAAGACGGCAGAAGCAGAAGCCAAGCAAACGCAGCACCGTGGCGCCCCGAAACAAATAACGTTCCAATTCAATGCAATTTCACCTCGCGGACGGCGTTTTCGGCCGCGGTGCTGTATACCCGTCGCACATCCGACACACCCTTTCCTTCCTCCAAACCCGCTCCTGCATGCCAAGTGCCAACACAACAAAAAGGGCACCAAGCAGTGCTCCAACTCAACACACTGCATATTCTAAATCTGAGATCCGAGATTCCCAACTAATGATCGATGATCGATGATTCGATGATTGCCGAATCACGGACCCATTTGCCTATTTGACAATCCTATACAACAAATTACATTACAGGACGACAGATTCTACGACTTAGACCTACGACGACGACTACGGGACATCAGAGCTTAGAAATTAGAGAAAAAAGCTCTCCAGTAACAAGACAACGCACGGGGACCCAACTTTACGGATACGGAGACCTCATAGTTATGCTGCAGTAGTTATTCAATAACCGAAAAGCACACACAAAAACGTGGACAGAACAACAAGATGAGTGGTTGTGGGACAGGGGAAAGCGATACGACAGTGGGGGGGTGATGGATAGGGGATAGATAAAGCAAGCGTGTTACAGGCGCAGAAGGATATTGCAAAACATAAAATGGATGGATGGGGCTGACAGACGGGTGTGCGAAGGCGCCCGAGTTCACCGTCAGATCGTATGACTAACCATAGAAGAAGAAAAAAAAAGTGAAAATGCGAGAAGAATATCAGCACGTCTCGATGCAGTGCTCGGGACACACTCAGCCCAGGAGTACTTCTGGCTGCGGCTGGACATTTTGATAATTATTCATGGCCATGCCATTTCCCAGGAAGTTGTTGTGGCCTTGCATCGACTCTCCCGAAGGCCAAGAAAACCTGCAGAGGTCTAAGGATCAGCCCTCACGAGAAAGACGTCAGCGAACCGGACTACAGACCCTGGCATCATCATGGTCTGTGACCATGCGGGATTCAGTATCGCTTGCATCGCAGCGAGCATGTCGTCATTCCCAGGCGTAAAGATCGTGTCAAACGTGAAGTTCATCGGTTCATGTTGCTCCTCGTTACCAAATTCGAAATCCGGCGGTGTACCGACCATGTAGCTGGGCTCGTACCCATTCGCCAGTAACACATCGGCTAATTCCTCCGGGACCGTCGCCCGTTAAGCGATACGGATGGAGGTAGATCATGCCTACTCGTGCTGTCGACACCTGCTGAGTAGGTTGAGCTCTGGCCATGCGACGTTGGTGGCTGTTGCGGTGGTGGCTGCTGTGGTGGCTGCTGATATACTGGGGCGCGGAACCTGTCTGCGACTGCTGGGCTGGCGGTCCCTGCTGATGCATGCGTCCATGTGCTGTGCCGTCACGCCTATGTTTCGCTAGCAAGCTCGCCAAGAACCGCGAGTACAACTTTGGGGTGCGACGTTCATCAATCGCTATCTGCGGAGATCCGATGGTGTTGATGAGGCGCTCGATGGTTTGATAGACATCAGTTTCTAAACCCGGCGTAATGAACCTCGAGTATTCTGGACGCAGAAGCTATAGCGGAAGTAAATGAGAAAGGCAGCCAGGACCTTGAGGTGATAGAGGGCGATAACTTACCTTGAGCATGAACGCCGAGGCGAACGTGGCGAACACGAAATAGCCTATAAAGACGAGCGAGCGGTGTTAGAACCAACGAGAATCGAGTGGCCGGTGGTTTACGCGTTTACGCACCATCTGGCGCGAAGCGTATGTAACCTGTCGGGACCAAGGAATCTACGAGAGCGGTGACGACGGTTTTGGCACTTTCCAGGCTCTTCAAAAGGGCCGGTCGCAATCAATATCAATGTTGGCAGACGGGTCAAAACAGAAGAAGATTCCTACCTTGGCGAAGAAGACTTCGTCGTCGGCTTCGAACCCACGCTGGAACGCGCTTTGGAATCCAAGCGAGAACATGACTAGCCTCCCGTAATTCGTGTAGCTATTCACGCATCAAACCAGCGAATGAGCCGGCAAATCGGACAGAGCAAATACCAGAGAAGGTCCTTCAACGTAAAATATTAATGGGAGAGCTTGACGTGAACCCGAACGGGGGAAAACTGAACCGCACGTGCCGTGCCGGGCGTTTTACCGGCCGGCCCGTACAACTTTTTTCCTTGCTTCGTATGCTCATCGCGCGCGAGGGTCTTCCATCCCTCAGGCGCTCAGGCCTCAGTCTCTCTCCCGAAGAATAAAGGTCACTATCAATTTGAAGATATGAGTCACGTCATGTTCAGGCTCCCTGGACAAGTTACATTGTATATTATCATCGGCGGACGGACGTGCGCCCAACGACGACTAGTCTGTCGCTCCCCCGTGGCGAAGCCCTGGGGCTTGCTTGTCCCTTCAAACCCTCTAAAATTTGCGGATTTGTGTCATTAACAGATCAGAGGCCGACGTCGAACTTGTTCTGGAGCCTTTGCCCTTCCGTTCTATTTCCCTACATGGAGAGCGTGGTCAGATTCAGGGCATCGCGGGATATGTCAGGTTGCTTGTTCACACGGACCCTAGGGTGCAACGACGGAAAGTGACGGATAACGAACTGGCCATTGATGTGCTCACAGTAAAGGGCCGACGGGGTGAGAACTATCAGTAAGACTATTCTTCGCAACTCTGGCTCACGCTTGTATCGTCGGTTCCCAGTGTATTTTCTGTCAGCTCGCGACCTCTGCCGGCGCCCCTCAGGACATATTCGGCACACTCCGGACGAATTACCCACCGCACTTGATGCCACGTTAGAGGATATCGGAGATAAAAGCTGGGGGTTCGCACGTCGACTTTCCAATGTGTCACAGCGGCTACTCGTCCGCCTTGTATCGAGGAGCTCGCAGAATTCTTCGCCTTCGGTTTTGACACGGGATCTACTGCCATATTTTCGATGGATCCACGCCCAGAAGGTCTAGCTTATGCTGTGCCATTTGCCATGCACCGGCTCCAGTTTGTTCACAGTGTCGATATCGGCGGTTCGTGAGCCATCGCCAGTTTTCTCATTTCTCGAGGGAGTCCTTGACCTCGGAGCGCCCCGCCAATGCCAGTGATGCGAGCATCTCCATGTCTCTATGACCCCGGCTCGTGCAGCCGTTGCACAAGCTTCCTTGGGTGCCCTACCAGACCTCGATGAGAACACCACCCAGGGCAGCCTTAAGACGTTTTCTCTAGAGTACGCCACGGAGCACTGGGTCAGCCACGCACAGTTCGAGAATGTATCGGCACACATCGAGCCAGAGATGGAACTTTTATTCGATCCTGAAAATACCATTTCGCGGTCCGGGTTTGGATATATGACCCAGAAGGCCGCATACACCGATCCAGGCAGTTTGCATTCTCGTCGCAATCCCAGGGTAACTCCATGCTTTGCATTATAGCTCCGCTACAGAGAGAAACCCCTGGGTGTTGCATGTCGAAACGGTGATTTGGAATTTATTCGTGTCCTTCTCCAACGTGGTGCGGAACTGCGGATGGGATTTCCGGGACGAGGGCTTGAGTACCGCACCGGATCGAGCGTCGGAGGTCGGACATGGGAATGTCATTCGGTTCCTTCTGGAGCGCCCGGCAGATGTTAACGCCCTCAGTCCGAAGGTCGTACTAGGTAGGTCGTCGGCCTTGCACGTGGCATCCCTTCGCCGACAGCCCTGCAGTTGCTCAGGTTCTTCTCGAGTACGGCGCAAAATGTGGACGTCAACGACACTGACAATAACACACTGTTGCATATCGCGCTGGATGCCAGAGAGATGGAAGTCGCCAGAATCCTTTTCGAACGTGGTGCGGTTGCGAACGTTCGAAGACTCAAACCCAGTTACACCTGGGATCCGAAAGAGGAGATCTTAACGCCGTACGGTTACTGCTTCAGCACGGTTCCGATATTCATGCGCGGGACACAGGGTTGGACTCCGTCATTCATCAAACCCCACGACGTAATGCAATTACTAACATACTGTTGGAGCACGGAGCGGTGGATGACAGGGTTGTGGGATACAAGGTGAGAACTAGTAGCGTCGAGTGTGGCGTTGCGTCTGGGAACTGAACGTACTGAACTCCCCTTGCACTGCTAAGTTGCCAGCTGTAGCACTTTGGCATGTATAAGCGGTGATGTTGTGTCTGGTATTGTCAGTGAAGGTGTCACTAGGAAAGGAGGGACAATAACGCAAGCGATTCCAGGCCATTTCTTGGGCACATACGCGCTCAACCTGATCCGCCTCTATCCAAGTCAGCATTTCTGACATATTTAGATAGGGTAGAGAAAGTAGTGCTTGGTAGTTTCACCAGTAATAAGCGTGGCTGGCCCGCAAGTTTCGAGTCCCGCCAACTCCATGTATTCATGTATTCAGGATTCACTGTGCACGTGGTCCACAGTGACCGCTCAGCACACAATGGACCAATTTCCCAGCGCTACTGCACCAAAAGCCTTCTTTGTATTCTTGGAAATGGTAATTTAGAAAAGGGGAAAGTGCTGGGGAAGTGCGGTAGTCACCAACGATGCCACAGGTTTGGTGGTGTATTGCCGGGAACGCGGGCCGTTCCCCTCCCTGCCGTGCCATCGCTTGCTGGCACTTGCAGTGCACTTGCAGTGCACTTGCGCTCTGTTGCTGTCGGTTCGCCCTTCCATCTCGCCTTCATGAGTCCCTGCGTGCTATCGTCCATCCACAAGCAAGGGGGTGGCGGGATCGAAAAAAAAGACCGGACGTCGTACTTTTTCTATTTGGTCATGATGAAACCCCCCCCCCCCCACCTTCCTAATATGGTATGTTTTACCCACGTATGTTTTTTTTCAGAGAATAACAAAGTGAAATTCCCCTATACAATACTAAATACACATCAAGACACAGTACATACTAATACTACATATGAGTGCAGAGTCTCCTGTCAAGGGCGACGAGCGGGCGGCCCCCACACGATTGCCAGCGCGAGGGGGTGGGGTGGCGGCCGGGTATCGTCGTGTATACCCTCATGCGATTGGGAGCGCGAGGGGTAGCAGGAGGCGTGGCACGGCAGCCGCGCACCGTCGTATACACCCCCGACGCGATTGGGAGCGCGAGGGGGGGTCGGAGGTTGCGCGGCGGCCGGGCGTCATCGTACACACCCCTAACGCGTTTGCGGGCGTGAGGGACTGTGGGCGTGGCGGGGGTGGCCGCCAGGCGTCGTCGTATACACCCTCCACGCTTTTGCAGCGCGAGGGGTATCGGGAGTGGTGTGGCGGCGTGGCATGGCAGCCGCGCATCGTCGTATACGCCCCCGACGCGATTGGGAGCGCGAGGGGTATCGGGAGGCGTGGCGGCGTGGCATGGCAGCCGCGTATCGCAAGTGAGGGCGACGCATCGTCGTATACGCCCCCGACGCGATTGGGAGCGCAAGGGGTATCGGGAGGCGTGGCGGCGTGGCATGGCAGCCGCGTATCGCAAGTGAGGGCGATGGGCGTGCACCCCCAGGCGAAGGCGGTGAGGGTGTGGCAGGCGAGGGGCGGATGTGCGGTCCCAGGTGAAGGCGACAGGCACGCAGCCCAGGCGAAGATGGTGGGGATGTGGCAGGCGACGGGCGGCGGGCGACGGGTGTGCGGTCCCAGGTGAAGGTGAAGGTGGCGGGCGTGCGGGCCCAGGCGAGGGCGACGGAAGGCGACGGGCGTGCAGCCCCCCGGTGAAGGCGACGGGCGACGGGTGTGCGGTCCAGGTGAAGGCAACGGGCATGCAGCCCCAGGTGAAGGCGACGGGCACGCAGCCCAGGCGAAGGTGGTGGGGATGTGACAGGCGACGGGCGACGGGTGTGCGGTCCCAGGTGAAGGTGAAGGCGGCGGGCGTGCGGACCCAGGCGAGGGCGACGGAAGGCGACGGACGCGCAGCCCAGGCGAAAATGGTGGGGATGTGGCAGGCGACGGGCGACGGGTGTGCGGTCCCAGGTGAAGGCGGCGGGCGTGCGGGTCCAGGCGAGGGCGACGGGCATGCAGCCCCAGCCCCAGGCGAAGGCGGGTGGTAAGGGTGCCACCCCAGTCAAAGGCGGCGAGGATGCCACTTCAGGCAAAAGCGGCGAGGGCAAAGGCGAGGGTGCCGCCTCAGGCAAAGGCGGCGAGGGTGACCCCCCCGGGGCAAGGGCGAGGATGCCACCCCAGGCAGAGGCGGCGAGGGTGCCACTCCAGGGAAAGGCGGCGAGGGGCGAGGGGCGAGGGGCGAGGGGCGAAGAGTGTGCGGTCCGCCAGGTGAAGACGTCGGGCGTGCCAGGTTGAGGGTGTGGGTTACCGTACTTGCCCCTCGTGCGCCATTGCCGAAGGCCCCCAGACACTCCCCAGACATTCAGAGAATTAAGCTAATCAAGTGGAAACATGTATTCCGCCTTCCCCCAATGCTTGGTTGCCATTTTTGACCATTTATTGGGGTGTCAAACTTTTTTTTTCAGGTGTCAAACTTTTTTTTTTCAGGACCCCGACCCCCCCCCCCCCCCAACCCCGGGTCCGGGATTCCCGTTCCGCCACCCCCTTGTCCACAAGCATGCCGTCCTCGTTATCCATCCACTCCCTTTCCTTCAACTCTGCGTCTCAGCACCGAATCCTCCTACTACTGCAATATCTTCACCGTTTGGCTTGAACCTACACCTCACAGCCGCAAAATTTATGTTCAATTCTCACGACTTTCTCACGCTGACCTCCCAGCGTCAGCGTCGTCGCGCGTCAAGGATTTGACGACACCGGCCTTTCTCCCAACATTCGTAGACGTTGGTTACAACTTCGGAGGCGCGATCATTGCGGAGGACTTCATGCTACATCAGCTGTGGGAGGCCAACAACGTAGTGCGTTTCCCGAAACCTGCCTTTCCATGCGTCCTCACCACGTCCCATTCATACATCGCCTCTCACGGCAGACGACTTGTCTCGCGTCGGCGCGTCCAGCGTTGCACAAGAGCAAGGGGTCGATGGCGCTGTCCCTCCGCCCGGCTCCTGATCTTCAATACATTCCGACCCCGCCGCGCTCATTGTGTTCTCTGTGTCAGTCCTCGGCACCTAGAACGTCGCCCTGCTTGTAGTACCCACCCAACCGAGGTCACGGCGATGACTATTGTCCGCATCAGGGGCACAGCTGTAATGCCGGCACGCTAGGCGTCCTTCCTGCTGCGGGCTGCCGTCGGAACGCCGCAGTACTTGGATATGTAGCTGCTTAGCAGTGCCCCCAGCAATGCGTCACTGCACTGCTAGCTTCATGGTTTGGACGGTGTTTGCGCCGGTGAGGTGGTTCAGTTGGGAAGGATAAAAGAACCAGCGGCGAGTGTGACAGGTGTCCAGGCTGGTCCGTTAGAGTCGCCTCGCACCAATGTTGCCAGTGCAGCTGTGGCAATTCAATCGAATCAACGGAAGTGGCACACTAGTAGTGCCACTCCCTCCAATACTGTCAGATCTTTATGTTGTCCAAGCGAAGCTGTAGAGAATAATGATGACGCATTGTGACTCCATGTTACTTCTTGAATACGATGATTTCAAGCGGGTCCCCCTGCAAGTCAGCTGACACCGACACCTTCCGGAGAACCAAGTCAGCACCAACCAACCTGCTTATCGTCATAAGGGCTGTAGAAATAGTGCTACATCGTCCCCAGGAGTGAAAAGCACTCTCTTCCCAGCGATGGTCCTATTTCACACGATGCCATCCGTCGTCCACGGCAGCCAAGTGAACCACCTCGAGCGCTTACTAGCAGCACGCCGTGCGGACTTGAATCATGTTCCCAGCGCTACAGTCAAGTATGCATCCTCGCTCCTCGGCGCCAACCCTTATCGATCGCACTCCCTCCTCCCACTGAACCCTAAACCCTCCATCACCACACATCGCCGGACAACTATCACATCCGCGCCCAAAACAACTGCTCCCTCACTAGCGTTTTCCCTCTATTCCTGCGATGAGCCACCCCGACCCATCCTCGTCTTTCCAATTGCTCCTCGGCAAGGCGTTGCAGGATTACGAAAAACAGACCGGCACCAGATTGGCGGACCACCCCCTTGCCCAGCAAATCGAAACGTGTGACTCGGTGGATTCCATCACTCTCATCCTTGAGGAGCAAGCACAGGCCTTCCGTGATTTCAGAGGAGAAGATGGAAAGATCATGAAATCCCTCAAGTCTGTCGTCCACGTTCTGCATACGCTCTCAACTAGCACTGCTCTTAGCGAGGGCATCGGTCTTGTGGTACGTCCAAAGACACTGATTAGGATGATCGATCCCTGACTTCTTCTATAGCCATTCCCGCCTGCCAAGGCAATACTTGCCGGCCTGGGGTTCGCTCTCTTGCTCGCTGTATGTCCCCTTCTCCGTTCTCATGCGCATATCCGTGTAACGTCCTAGTGACTCAGGCGGCGAAGGACGTTAGTGCAAGCTATGATGCGCTCATCGACCTTCTCGAGTCCGTAGACAACTTCCTCAGTAGACTCAATATCTATACGAAGATCCCTCCAACGCCAATAATGACCGAAATAATGGTCAAGATAATAGTGGAACTGCTGTCCACGCTTGCGGTGGCGACCAAACAGATCAAGCAAGGCACACCGAGTAAGTCCGGCCTCACTCATGCATCACATAGCTCAAGGCGTCGTAGAGAAATTCATGAAGAAGCTGTTTGGAGAGAAGGATGTCGAGGCGGTGCTACAGAGGCTAGATGTCACCGGCCTATCCGCCTAGTGCCACTACGTGCCGGTGGGACGGGTACTCCCTCTGTATACTACCACTTGTAGGTATGTCGCCCTTTCCTTGGGCGCGTGATGTGATCCGGTGATGATGTCGGCAATTCGCAGTAGGTATGCCCCTCTGAGGTATTCTTCATATGGGTACCGACGTGGGCCTTCTGTTTGGTAGAGTCGGTAGATCTTCTCGGTGTAGAGGGGAAGTCCGCGCGAGGTTTCTGCGAGGCGCCCTAGCCTGTTGCTCATGCAAGACTCCCAAAGGGCTATGCAGAGGAGAGAAGAGGGTAGTATTCAAGCTGTCGTACAAGACACTTGACTTAAGGTCTCCTGTCCTACTTTACAAGTCCTTATATACTCAACAGGGGCCCTACAAGCTATGCCCGAGTGTTGCTGAGTCGTCGTATAGTAGTCGTACAGTAAGCGGGAAATACTCCGCTTAGTAACAAGAAGGAAGCGCTTATTAAGCGCTTATGAATCGGCAGTCCGCTGAGCAATCGTAGTCCGAGAATGAGTAAGTAGGGTCCATGCTGACTGTCCATTCGTCAGCATGCTGGGCCGGTTCACCGAATCCCCTTACGCGGTCAGGCCTCATGACCGCTGCCGGTTTCATCATCCCCCCTCTAGTCCTGAGGTCGTCCGCGACCTCTGACGTGCCTGCGTCCTTGTCGTCCCAGCTGGGCGAGGGGGACCACCATGTCGGGCTCCTCGTCATAGTGCCAGTCTTCTCCGCGCCTGGTCCTTTCCAGATGCGCGAAGTGACGGTGGGTGCGCGCGGCCTCGAGCCGGAAGCGCGCCTGGGTGCGCTCCTCGCGAGCGCGCTCCACCCGCTGTCGAGCTTCTTCCAGTCGGGCCTCCCAGATCCCGATCTGGTCATCGCAGGTCCGGAACCGCATGATGTCCGCGGCGATCCCCCAGTTGTTGTGCTCCAGCGCGGCTTGGAGGACCGTGTTGTACAATTGGTTGTGGTGGGAGAGGGCGGCCACGAACCAGATGGGCAGGGAGTGCAGGGGGAGGTCGGTCTGGGAGTAGTCAGCGGGGGCGGCGAGCGAGTGGCGGTATACTGGGAACCCCTGTCCTTGGGTCCCCTCTGCGTGCGGCTCCGCTCCTTGGACGAATCGGACGAACTTGGGCTCAATTTGGGCGCCGTCTTCGTCGGGGATGTAGAATCCCTCCGCTTGTCCTTTGTTGTCGTCGAACCCGGGGGGGCAGACCGCCGCGTACTCTGGGAGGGACTCACTGCTGCTGGTGCTGCTGCGGCGGCGGCGACGGCCTCGAGGAGGTTCGTTCTCCTTATTCCGTTCCAGCTCTTCGATTCGGTCCTCGGCCTCGTTGGCCCTGTCCTCGCAGTCGTTAGCGCGGAGGTTGGCCGCGTCGAGTCGGGCTTGAGAGAGCGGATCGTGGCGGCCAGGTCCTTGGCGTTGTCGACGAGAATGCCGCCGTCTGCGGCGGTGGCGGCCTCGAGCACCATGGCTGCAGTGCGAGGGAGAGGATGGCGGGTGGTATCCCGACCAGTCCTTCGGGGGCGTGGTCGTCGGCGTTCGGGTTGGCGACCAGTGCGGGGATGTCTCTGTCGTCTTTGTCGGTGGGCGGGCTCGTTGAGCTCTCCTTCTTCCAGGACGATGACCTGGACTTGACTCCTTCGGCGCTGGGGCGGCTCTGGCGAGGCCCTCGCTGATGACCACGCTATCGGCGGCTGCGGCGCGAGCGATGGCTTCGATGTCTTCGTAGCGGATGAGTTGGTTGGCCATTGCAATGTAGGATTGGTAGAGGAGGTTGAGGATGAAGTAGTTGGCTGGTTGTCTGAGGAGTTGGCGGAGTGGGGATGGCATTCCACCGTTCGGATGCTCGTCCTTTTATCCTTCCTTGGGCTTATAATGGGGTGCTTCTTTTTGTACTGCTTGATCAGCAGTGGTGCGTGTACTTGGTCAGCGGGTTCCCAGGTGTTGTCAGCGTCCGGATATCCCTTCCATTTCAGGAGGTATTGTAATTGTTGCTGACGTCCGTGATGCCGGTGATTGATAATGGCCTCCACCTCGTACTCCGCTTCTCCGTTTTCTATGTCAGGTGGTGGCCTCGTGTAGTTTGCGCCCTTCTGTTCCGTTCCTTATATGGTCGAAGAAGGACGCGTGGAAGACGTCGTGGATGGTCCATGCGGCGGGGAGTCGCAGTTTGTAAGCGACCGGGGATATTTGCTTAGTGATCTGAATGGGCCATGACGTCTGGGGTGCAACTTCCGGTTCCGTGAGTCAGCGTTAGGTTTTTGTTCTCTAACCAGACTTGATCTCCACGGCGTATTGCTCAGCTGGCACTTGATTGGCTGCTCTGTTGAGCGCTTCCTTGGCTTTGTTCCTCCATTGCTCAGCAAGTTCCTGTCGCTGACTGATGGTTTCGTTCGTGGTCTGGACCTTGGCGCCTGTCAGGTTTGGCAGGTAGCCCAGTATGCTTGCGAGGGGCGACTTTTGTTGTGCATTGGCCAGCTGTTGTGCACGGCCGTTGCGATTGTGAGCCATTGTCCCAGTCGTCTTGGGTGTTGCGCGAACAGTCGAGGTATTGTTCGATCCATTGGTTCTTCTTTCTGTGAGGCCGTCGGTCTGTGGGTGGTAGGCGGTACTGAGGTTCCGTGTCGCTTGGATGGCCTGAACGAGTTCGGTAGCGAATGATGATGTGAACCGGGGGTCCCGATCCGATATGATTCGGCTTGGCAGGCCGAACCATCTATACACGTTGTCGAAGTAGAGTTGGGCGATTTCCGATCCCGTGATGGTCGTTTTACAGGGGAGGAACAGTGCTGCCCTCGTGCATCCGTGATCTACTATGGTCAGGATGCGTCGTACCCATTGCTCGGTGGTAGTTGGGTGATCAGATCCATGGCGATTACCTCAAAGGGTACTGCAGTCGTCGGTACAGGGATGCGGTATTCAGGCGTGGCTTCTTTGGGAGGTTTTTGTTCTGTTGGCACGTGCGCATCCTTCGACGTATTTTCGTATCCACGTGTCCATTCCTATCCAGTTGTGGTGCGTTTGACGAGGGCGATGGTATTATCGCGTCCAGGGTGTCCTGCTGTTGGGTCGTCGTGGTACTGCTGTAGGATTTCCCTTTTGTCTTCTTCCGAGAGGTTGCGTGTCGGATGAAGAGCTGTCGGGGAGTACCACTACTCCTGGTTGTCAGTTGTCCGGTGTCCGCCCGGGAGGTCTGGATAGCATGTCTGCTGCGCGTTTATTTTCCGGGCACGTGTTTGATCACGAAGTTGTAGTCTGTAAGGTGGTGAGCCACCTTGCGACTCGTCGGTTAACGTTTTTCGGGTTTTTCCAGTACAGCAGGTTGGCGTGATCCGAGAGTATCGTGATCGGTTTTCCGTGGCGGCTAGGTGCGGTCTCCAGTTCTTCAGGGCTTTTACGATGGCTAGCAGCTCGCGTTCGTAGACGTCGTAGTTCGCTCCGTCGGTGTGAATGTCGAGGAGTAGTAGGCGACTGGGTGCATGCGTGGTTTTCCGGTTTTGGGATCTGGTTGACCTTCTTGGGCCAGTACTGCTCCGACTCCATATCCTGAGGCGTCGGTGGAGAGCGTGAATGTTTGGTCGTAATTGGGCTGCTTGAGTACCGGTTTGGCGCACATCAGTGTCTTGAGCCGTTCGAAAGCCTGCTGTTGTTTTTCTGTCCATTCAAACCGTAAGTTTTTCTTCGTTAGGTCGATCAATGGTCGTGCTATCTTTGAGTAGTCTTTGATGAAGTATCGATAGAATCCAGTGAATCCTAGGAACGATCGTACATCCTTGGCGTTCTGGGGGCGGCTCCAGTCCGCCACTCCTTTGACTTTAGTTGGGTCCATTTGTACTTGTCCGTGTTCGAGGACCACTCCCAGGTATTCGATGCGTCGTTTGTAGAACTCGCATTTCGACAGTTTGAGGTACAGATCGTGCTTCAGTAGTTTTCGCAGGACGCGTCGCACGCAGTCCTGGTGGAGGGTTCGGTCGTCTTTTGTTGCGATTAGGAGGTCGTCCATGTACACGACTAGCCACCCTTCTCTTATTTCTTCCTGGAAGATGTGGTTCATCATTGCTTGAAAGGTTGCCGGTGAGTTTGTGAGTCCGAAGAACATTACGCGTGGTTCATAGAGTCCAAAAGGGGTGATGAACGCTGCCTTCCATTTGTCTCCTGCTTTGATCCTGACGTTGTTGTAACCCCACCTTACGTCGAATTTCGTGAAGAGGGCCGCCTTTCGTACGGCTGCGATGAGGTCGGGGATCAATGGCAGGGGGTAGCGGTTTTTAACTGTGACGTCGTTGAGTTTTCGGTAGTCTTGTACTGGTCGCAATTTCCCGTCCTTCTTTTTGATGAAGAAGAACCTTGATGCGTATGGGCTTTTTGACTTTTGGACCCGTTTGAGCTCTTCGTTCTCGTCGATGAATTCTTTTGTGGCGACGAGCTCGTCGTGTGGTAGCCTTATCGCTTTGGCAGGGAGTGATGCGGGGCGTCTGGTTTTAGGTCTATTGCGTGATCATATGGCCGGGACGGGGGAAACCGTTTTGACGCTTCTTCGCTAAAGACTTTCGCGAACTGTCGGTATTCTGGGGGGAGCGTTACTTCTGGTCTCGATTTGATTGCTTGTTCTGCCAGTTTGGATGCTACGGTTTGCCGTGAGTCTGCCGCGGCAATCCGTGTTGGTTGCGTTTGTTCTGTCCGTAGTACGATGGGCAGGTGGGCGTATTCCAGCCATCCTCGTGCCCAGTCGATTTGTGGTTGCATTGCCGTGAACCAGGGGTATCCCAAGATGAGTTTTAGCCCCCCAGGTCGGTCAGGAAGAATCTCATCTTCCTCTTCCTTTGGCCCGTTTGGACTCGAGGTCTGTGTATCGTGTGATATTGCCTTTTCGATTGGTCGTTCCGTCGACGTTGAATAGCGGTCGTGGTTGATGAAGCCGCATGATCGGTAGTCGTAGTTGATAAGCCAGGTCTTCGCTGATGAAGTTTTCCGTGGCCCCGAGTCTAGTAGTGACTCTACCTCAGCCCTCTTAGACGCCGTGTGTATGTATGCTTTAATGGACATTGATTTTCTCAGCGATAAATATACACGGTCGTCTGTCCCGCTCCTTATCCAGGCTGCACAGATAAGGGCGTTTAAAAATCCGATTCTTTGGTTTCTTCGGTCGGGACTCCATAGCTTGAGAGGAGTCTTCCTTTGTCCTCGGGGGACATGGCCAGACCCTGGCCTGCAGATCTTCGACGGGGTCATCGGGTTGCTGCGCTTCTTCCTGTGGTGGTCCTTGGTAGACCCAGCCGGGTGGCGCGTTCGGGGTCCAACCATAGTTGACCCTGACCTGTTTTGGAGAGCGGCATTCCCTGGCGAAGTGGCCTTCTTTGCCGCAATTGAAGCATGCTCCTCGCTTGCGCATGTTTCCTTCTTGTGCCGCGTTAATCCTTTGTCCTTGAGGGCGCGGGGCGCGGCTTCGTCCCAAGTCCATAGGCACCGGACGGTTGTTGTAGCTGGGGGGTGCCGTGCTGGAATTGAATCTGGGCTGGTTGTACGCCTGTCGGTTCTGTTGCTGCTGTTGCTGATTCCTTTGTTGAAACCAGTTGGGATGGGCGTGTGTTTGTCCTCCCTTTGGTTATTGCGTCGATCAGTACTCTGGATCGTACGGCTTCAATCGCCTTGGCTTTCATGCGATGGTATGACGTGGGGACCGGGGTTGGAGAACATCGGTCAGTATGGACTTGGGTAGTCCATTCATGAAGAAGTGCATCGTTTCGGGGTTGGTGTGGTCGTATCCTGCCAGGCGTGCTAGTTTTTCGAAGTCGGACACGTATTTGTCCACTAGTGGCCATTTCATTTCCAGGTGTTGGAGTTCCATCCTGGCTCTTGGTTCGCTTTGCGAATCCTCGAATTGCTTCTTGAATTCGCGCTCGAAGGTGTGCCAAACGCCCATTCGGTCATCTATGTTTGGGTTTAGCCTGTCGAACCATTTCCCTATGTCGCGTTTCCATTCCTCGATGTCGGGTCCTTCCATGGTGGACAGGCATAGGGCTACACGTGTCATGGGGGAACGCATCTGTGCGTTTTTGATGTTGAGCCTGAAGTAGGCTTGCATGTTGGTCAGGAATTCTTCGGCTCTTGACCTGTCTCCGGTAAATGCGGATGGGAGGTTCCCCAATATCTTCCCGTCGGGGCCGCCTGTATTGACGACGGGGAAGGCGTCGTGGTAGAAATCATCGTCGTCATCGTCTGGGTTGTCTTCTGGATGGTTTGGGTTGTCGTCAGGGGGTGTACCCCTTTTCATAGCTTGGTTCAGGAGTGCCTGAAGGTCGCTCCTCTGGGGTTGCTTTCCTTTGCCGGAGCTTTCGCCTCGCTCCGTCTCCGTTTGTGTTTCTACTCGGGTGCTTGATCCCATCTTGATTTCTAGGGGAATTGGTGCGCTTTGTCGTTTCTCTGGTTCTGCGATTGAGTCTGGTGACGTTGGTCTTTCCTCCTCGAAAGGAGCTGGTGTCTCGACGGTTTCCCTGGCTGGTGGTTCGTTCGCGATTTGTGTCTCGATTTCTGTTCGTCGCGCTCCTAAGTATGGCTTGCCTTCTGAGTCGGCTCGTAGACAGTACCACCTGTCGTTTAGGAAGAGGAGTGGGTCGGGACTTTTCGTCCGGCTGGATGTTGCTGTTACGTAGCAAGGGAAAGGGAGGTATCGATTCTCTTCCGGGGTAAGCCAGATGACTGTCTGGTTCTTCGGTGCGTCTTCTCGCAGCATCCACGTAATATAGGTTCTGTCTGGGGGTGCCAGGGTGTCGAGAAGTCAAGTGTAATGTCACCGGCCTATCCGCCTAGTGCCACTACGTGCCGGTGGGACAGGTACTCCCTCTGTATACTACCACTTGTAGGTATGTCGCCCTTTCCTTGGGCGCGTGATGTGATCCGGTGATGATGTCGGCGATTCGCAGTAGGTATGCCCCTCTGAGGTATTCTTCGTATGGGTACCGACGTGGGCCTTCTGTTTGGTAGAGTCGGTAGATCTTCTCGGTGTAGAGGGGAAGTCCGCGCGAGGTTTCTGCGAGGCGCCCTAGCCTGTTGCTCATGCAAGACTCCCAAAGGGCTATGCAGAGGAGAGAAGAGGGTAGTATTCAAGCTGTCGTACAAGACACTTGACTTAAGGTCTCCTGTCCTACTTTACAAGTCCTTATATACTCAACAGGGGCCCTACAAGCTATGCCCGAGTGTTGCTGAGTCGTCGTATAGTAGTCGTACAGTAAGCGGGAAATACTCCGCTTAGTAACAAGAAGGAAGCGCTTATTAAGCGCTTATGAATCGGCAGTCCGCTGAGCAATCGTAGTCCGAGAATGAGTAAGTAGGGTCCATGCTGACTGTCCATTCGTCAGCATGCTGGGCCGGTTCACCGAATCCCCTTACGCGGTCAGGCCTCATGACCGCTGCCGGTTTCACTAGATAAGCTCACCCTAGAGGAGGCTCGGACAACAGCAGCCCAGGGTCTCGAGGCTCATCAGGAAAACGGCAAAATGCTGAATGCTTCTTAATGCTTCTTAATGCTTCTTAATGCTTCTTAATGCTTCTTTATTGGTCTTATTAAGCAGGGTGCCCTTCTTAATAAGCGGATAAGAGGCATTAAGAGGGATTAAGAAGCATTCAGCATTTTGCCGTTTTCCTGATGCTGTCTATGGTCTTGTCCAGAATATGAGGGTGGTCATGGACAGTGAGCAAATTGTGCTGGGCCTGTCACTCACTTGCAACTGAGCATCGTTCCTTCTAGATGGCAAGGCGCTGGCCGGAGATGTACAAGATGCCCTAGGTGCGTTTGGCTAGTAACAATGACCTTGCGGCGTGTCTGACAAGATAAATAGAAATCATGAAGCAGTTAAGACGTGGGTTATTTTCGAATGCAGCCACCGCCGAGTAGGCTCACCGAAAATGTCAAATAGGTGACAAGTTGCAACAAGACGTCCTCAAATGGCTCTCTCCACCAGATCCGTGGAAGAACCACAACATTGCTCGTGAATCTCAGCATGACGGGTCCGCAACATGGTGGATTCAAGGCGATGCCTTCGCAAATTGGAAATCTTCTGGCCCAAGTTCGCTGTTATGGATTCATGGAAAACGTTAGTATCTTGTACCCGTCCCTGTTTTCTAGAGCTGATGCTTTTTCACTCCTTAGCGGGTGCGGGAAAGAGTGTCATCTGGTACGTCATTCCTCCCTTATTTTTTTCTCGTGAAGCTTAAAGTACACTGTCTGCCAGCTCGGCAATTATCCAAGATATCCGCGACATCCAAAGGTCTGGATTGGCTGTACTAGCTTTCTTTTATTGTGACTTTCGAGACGATCAAAAAAAGGGCAGGCGTGGGTTGCTGTCGTCTCTGCTAGTCCAACTTTGTCACCAATCCGACGCCTACTGCGCCCTTCTTTCCGATTTCTTTTTCGCACACGGCAGTGGCTCACAACAAGCTGGCGACAGTGAACTAGTCCAATGTCTTCACAATATGCTCAAGCTCCCAGGACAAGCTACCATGTATATTGTCATCGACGGGCTGGACGAGTGTCCGACTATGACTGGTCTGTCCTCGCCTCGTGAACAAGTCTTGAAGCTGGTGGAAGAGCTTGTTGACTTGCGACTTGCAAACCTGCGAATTTGTGTTACCAGCAGACCGGAGGCCGATATTGAACCCGTCCTCGAACCTCTGGCCTTCCGCTCTATTTCCCTCCACAGTGAGAGCGGACAAATCCAGGACATCGCCGAATACGTCAGGTCTGTCGTTCACACTGATCCAAAGATGCGACGATGGAAAGCAGCGGACAAAGATCTCGTAATTAATGCCCTCACGGAGAGAGCCGATGGCATGTAAGCTATCAACAATGGAAATCCTCGCGACCATTTCTCATGCATCTCACCCAGGTTCCGTTGGGTTTTCTGTCAGCTCGCCTACCTTTGCCGTTGCCTGCCAAACCGTATACGGCGCGCTCTCGATGAACTGCCTAACACGCTTGACGACACATATGAGCGCACGTTGGAAGATATTGGTGAACAGAATTGGGAATGCGCGCACAGACTATTCCAATGTGTCGCAGCAGCCGCCTGTCCGCTTCGTGTCGAGGAGCTCACGGAATTCCTTGCATTCGATTTCGAAGCAGGATCAACACCCACTTTTTTGGCGGATTGGCGTCCAGAAGATCCATCGCACGCTGTGCTATCCACATGTTCCAGCCTACTTGCCGTAGTCAATGTGGACGGTTCATCTGTGATCCAGTTCGCTCATTTCTCGGTGAAGGAGTACCTGACATCCGAGCGCCTCGCCAATGCGGGCCATGCCGGCATCTCCCGTTTCCACGTTTCCATGACGCCAGCTCACACGATCGTCGCGCAAGCGTGCTTAAGCACTTTGCTACACCTGGATGAAGACATCACCAAGGACAGCCTGAAGGAGTTTTCTCTGGCCAAGTACGCTGCGCGGCACTGGGTTGGTCATGCACAGTTTGAGAATGTATGGCCACACACAGAAGACGCGACGAAATGTCTGTTTGAGCCGAGCGAACACCATCTTTCAGTCTGGGTTTGGATATACGATCCAGAAGATGACGAGTATCGATTCGAGGATTCTGAATTCTCACTACAGGCCAGGGCAACACCCTTGCATTATGCCGCGGTCTGTGGCATGGATGGCATCGCGAAGTTCCTGATCGTCGAGCGCTCACAGGACGTGAACGCTCGGGGCTTCTACGACAACGAGACTCCGCTGGGTGTGGCATGTCGATTTGGAAATTTGGAGGTTGTTCGGGTCCTCCTCGAACACGGTGCGAATATGGAATCCCGGGACGAACACGACTACAGCCCATTCGAGTGGGCATCGGAAATGGGGCATGTGGAAATTGCCCTGCTCCTTCTGGAGCACGGTGTAGATATTAAGGCCCGGGCCAAGGATAGGGCTACTCCATTGCATTTCGCATCATTTTTCGGACGGCTGGAGGTTGTTAGGGTTCTTCTCAAGCGAGGTGCAGATGTGGATGCGAAGGACAAGGTCGATTCAACTGCATTACATTATGCGTCGGGGAATGGACATGTGGAAGTTGCTGGGGTCCTTCTCGAGCATGGTGCAGATGCCAACGCCCAAGATTCCCATAACGAGACTCCGTTACATCTGGCATCCGAAGAGGGATACCTTCGCATTGTATGGTTGCTACTTCAACGCGGCGCCGATATTCATGCACGGGACAAGGATGGTCAGTCTCCATTTCAGCGAGCATCAGCAGGAGGACATCACGACGTTATGCAGCTATTGTTAGAGCACGGAGCAGAGGACAAAGGGGTGGTGGAGGAATGACCATGGAGTCAGGCGTATTATATTATGGTCATCAGCATCATCGTTTTCATGTCTCTGATCTCAGCACCGTATGCACAGTTCTTTATTACTCACGGTTACCGGGAACACGGGCCGAACGCTGATCTGACGGGCCGGCACTACAAGCGCGAAGGAATGCGCGACGGTGGCGACGCCCACACCCGTTCATGCTCATGCTCTCATGGTTGGGAGGGAACATGTAACTTGGTTGCAGTTTCTTCATATTACATCCGCATATGGCTTGCCTTGATCGACAGCAGTCACCCAGCGTACCAATCATGACTAGGATGGCATTTCGCACATCTTGCATCGTGCTTTTGCTTGCCCTCCTTTTCTTCATCTTGTCGGAAGTTGTCTGTTTCCATGTGGTGGCTTATCGGTGAGTAGGTTTTCCCATTCCACCATCACGTCGTGCTTTGATGGGTCCTCCCCTTTGCATGCAACCGTTTACTTACAGCACGCCGTCCTTGTCATCATCCATTCCCTTCATTTCAACTTTATCCCTCAGTACCCACCAGCACCTCATTCATCCTACTGTCATAACACCTTGACCTTTCAATGAGAGCTCACCTGCGAGCAGCAGCGAAGCTCCTGTTCGAAATCACGTTGGCTCCCCAACATCAATATACCAGCCCATCAAAGCTCTCGTCTCGGGCTTTCTCCGAACATTCGTAGATGTTGGCTATAACTCTGGAGGCGCGATCACTGCGGAGTACTCGGTCGTGCAGCATTCATAGCAGGCTGGCAAGGTAAGCTCTTCTCCCAGGATTTGCCTTTTCACGGGCTCTCGCGGTGCACCTTTCGGGGATGACCTTTCACCAGAAGTGACAGTTGGCTCACCATCTTCCGACTACTACTGTCCACCCAAAGACGTCCCACCAATATCCTCTGAGCATTCTCCCTCGCACCCGTCTATCTCACCGTGCAACCGAACGCACACATATGTCCGGCGCCCCTAGCCGCCATGCTACTCATGCGCATGGCGTGCGACATGTGGGCTCTCTACACGAGCGTCGTGGCCGACTGAAGGGGCACCCTCGCGTGTGTGCGGCCTAGTCTGCAGATAACCGGTGCTATGTAAGAGGAAGAACCCATGGCAGTGACGATGAACTCCAATCGGGGCTATGGTCCTTCAATGTTTTAGTGCCCCAGTGCATCAGCAAAAAAGACAAAATACTTAACGTACTTAAATGTGCTTAAAATCGCTTAAACACGATTTTTTAAGTACTCAAGTGATAAGTAGTTAAGTAAACCGTTTACTTAGCCAAGCCAACCCCTCCTATTATTTTGACTTACTACGCTTGAATTTCGGCTTACTCTCCGGCTTGCTCTACTTGAATTTCAGCTTATTCTACTTGGAATTTCGGCTTACTCTACTTGAATCTCAGCTTACTCTACTTACTGTACTTACTGTTCAGCTTAATTTTCAGCTTACCATGCTTACTGTTCTACTTAGTTGGCTTTATCAGGCCAGGTAAAATATCAGGGGTTTCAAAAGATGTATATTCAGCATAGGTATAAGACATCAAGAGTACTAAGTAAAGTAAATGCAGATGGCGCCGAGGGTGTGCGAGGTGCGCGGCAGGCACCGGCGGGGAACTCGTTGGTGCACTGTACGCGTGGCGAACGCGACGCGTGCACCAAGAGGGAGGCGGGGGATGCGGAGGCGGGGGACGCGGAGGCGAGGGACGCGGAGGCGGGGGACGCGGAGGCAGGCGACGCGTGCACGAAGAGGGAGGCGACGCGTGATGCTTCGCAGCGGCGTGGACCTCGTCGGTGCGCTGGGCTGTGCATGTAGCGAACACGACGTGTGTGAGCACGGGAGGGAGACGGGGGACGCGTGCTTCGCAGGTGGAGGTGCACCTGGGGTGGCAGAGCATCAGCATGCGAGAGCATGGGAAGGGGAGGGGATACTTACACAGACACAGCGGGGGGCTGGGCCACGCGCGTGGCGAGCGCGAAGAGGGAGGCAAGCCGGCACGGGACACCTGGGGTGGTAGAGCATCAGCATACGAGAGCATGGGAAGGGGAGGGGATACTTACACAGACACAGCGGGGGGCTGGGCCACGCGCGCGGCGAGCGCGGAGAGGGAGGCAAGCCGGCACGGGACACCTGGGGTGGTAGAGCATCAGCATACGAGAGTATGGGAAGGGGAGGGGATACTTACACAGACACAGTGGGGGGCTGGGCCACGCGCGTGGCGAGCACGGAGAGGGAGGCAAGCCGGCACGGGACACCTGGGGTGGTAGAGCATCAGCATGCGAGAGAAAAGGGAAGGGGTACTTACACAGATACGGCGGGATGCTCGATGGTTGAGCGCGAGCTCGCTGGCAAGGTCCGCAACGACGGCGGTATTGGCGCAGAGAGGACCGAAGTCCTTCAGGTCCAGCGAAAGGTGTGAGCCGAGCAACGCGGTGGTGCACGCGCTGGCCAGTGGGAGGCCCCGAGCAAGGGGGCAGAGGGAGGCCCAAGCAAGGGGGCAGCGGGAGGCCCCGAGCAAGGGGGCAGCACGAGGGCGAGGGCCGATGGGGGATATGCGCGAGCAGCTTCGTGCTGCTGCTGCTGCGCATCGACCTCTTGATGGGGACACTACGGACTTGCCCATTTACCTGTTAGATTACTTTTCCTAAAAAGAAAACAATGGACTTACTCTACTAGGGAGAGTGAGGATTCCGGAGTGAATGAGAACAACTTCAACCGTTCCCGTTCAACGTTCAAGTTGAACATGTCACATGACACGGTGTTTTTCGTTCTTGAGGGCCGGCCAGTTGAGGCCTTCAGCGGCTTCAGGCTTGAGTTGGGTTCGCGGCCTCTTCTCTTGCCCTTCTGGAACGGGCGAATGGACGCCCACGACACACACTCCCCACTCACCCCAAATAGAAGCAAGATACTCTCAACTGCATCTGTGGCCACCACAATCATGACCACCTTGACCACCACCACCAAGACAACGACCACGACGCCACCCCAAGAGTGTGTCCAGTGAATATCAGACGACCCATTTCAATTACGTTCGGTTATCCTGCACTCGCAATACATGTTGAAAGGTGAGATTTATGTTCAATGGAGTCCCCATATGCTGACAGCCTTCAAATTCACCATCAGTGCGAGCTCTGTGAAGCGATGCGCAGTTGAAGGCTTTCGTTTGTGTTGCTATGGCTGTGATTGTGGCTGACTCCTACCCTACTAGTCGATGCGGCCCCGTCCCGAGCGGCGCAAGAACGAACACGCGGCGGGCACGAGAACGAACACGCAGTGGGCGCTCGGCTCGAACACCGCAACGCCGTACACCCATCGTTCCCCCGCGCCGGCCAACTGGCCCGCACGAAGGCGACCGACCGAAGGGGAGCGAGCCACCTGGAGAGGCCACCACCCATGGTGCCTCTCGAGGTGGCTCGCTCCCCTTCGGTCGGTCGCCTTCGTGCAGGCCAGTTGGCCTTGCACGTGGCCCCGACCGTGCACGGTTGCGACCCCTCAGCCGCCTCGCCCTCAGTCGGCTC
This sequence comes from Russula brevipes, assembly GCA_022496215.1. Taxonomy (NCBI): domain Eukaryota; kingdom Fungi; phylum Basidiomycota; class Agaricomycetes; order Russulales; family Russulaceae; genus Russula; species Russula brevipes. The sequence goes on along the minus strand of WTXF01000159.1, from coordinate 21,420 downwards.
ATCCTCAAGACAACGGATTGCGACCCTGTCCAGGGTGGCCCACCGCGCTTCGGTCAAGCGCCTTTGTGCAGGCCACAACCGTGCGCAGTGCGGCGCCTCAGGCATTCACCGTCGGCGTCGGAATCGTGCCCCAAGCCGCTGGGGCCCAAGTTCGTCGGCTTCGCGCCTCAAGTCTTCTGGGTCCACGCCAGCGACCATCCGTCTTTACCAAGCGACGGTTCGCGATTCCCTCGTGCCACCATCCGCGCTCCTCGCGCCACCATTCGTGTCACGCTGCCAGCACGGCACTCCCCACCGTTAACGGCGGCGAGCACTGCGCTGCCAGTGCAACGCGAATGGCGGCGAGCACTGCACTGCCAGTGCAACACGAATGGCGCGGAGCACCAAGCACCGCGCTGCCAGTGCAACACGAACGGCAGCGAGCACCGCACTACCAGTGCAACGCGAATGGCGGCGAGCACCGCGCTGCCAGCACAGCGCGAACGGCGGCGAGCACCGCGCTGGCAGTGCAACGCGAACGGCGGCGAGCACCGCGCTGCCAGCGCAACGCGAATGGCGGCGAGCACTGCGCTGCCAGCGCAACGCGAACGGCGGCGAGCACCGCGCTGCCAGCGCAACGCGAACGGCGGCGAGCGCCACGCAGCCAGCGCAACGCGAACGGCGGCGAGCACCGTGCTGCCAGCGCAACGCGAATGGCGGCGAGCGCTGTGCTGCCAGCGCAACGCAAACGGCAGCAAGGACTGCGCTGGCCGCGCAACGGGCGCGTCGTGCGGCATGGGCCGCGCCTCCGTCAAGCGGTGACTTGGGAGTTGGGACGCTTGGGTGACTTAGGATGCTTGGGGTACTTGGGATGCTTGTGGGGGTTTGGGATGCTTGGGGGATTTGGGAGTTGGGATGCTTGGGGGGCTTGGGAGGCTTGGGGAGGCTTGGAATGTTTTGAGGGACTTGGGATGCTTGTGGACTTGGTAGTTCGGACGCTTAGAGGACTTAGGATGCTTAAAATGTACTTAATGTACTTAGGGAACTTGGAAAAAAATTTACTAAGCACAGTAAGCATCTTAAGTAGCATCAAGTAACCTAAGCATGCTAAGTTTTTTGTCTTTTTTGCTGATGCCACCACGTTCCTCACATTCTCCGTACTGCCCTTCAGCATCTGGGAGATTACGTTACTACTCTTGTAGTGGGGTCCATGATACCCGGATACCCACCCAGCCAAGGTCAGGACTACGACGATCGCCTGCGCCGCTGACGTGCCCGAATATGCATGCTGCAATCCTCCCTGTATTGAGAGAGTGGTGGAGAAAGCAAGCACTACCAACGATTGTCGATCGCCGGGTCCTTCACTGCATGAGGACGAATCACGAGTCCGTGCAGGATCGAGAGAGAAATAAACCGCCGCATCCGACTGTCCTGCTTGTCCGGGTGCCCATCTTGCAACTGTCCTTTTTCTCTGAGCGCCACCGGTGATCTATTTGTGATGCGACCTGTTGGCCAGTCGGACTGCGCACTTGGCAACGCATTCATGTAGTAGATAATGGCCATTACTGAGCTGTCGCGATGTGATTCGATTGATTGTATCAATACGTCAGTTCGGACTGCTCATACGTTCGTGCAGACCGCGGGTGCCGAAAATCGCGTTTCTTCGTGGCCAATCCAATTAGACACTACACGCATCGTGGACATGTGACCTTCATTTGAGCGCCCAGACAGAACGGAGTTTAGCGAACGACCAGCGCTAATCGATGCTTGCCCGAGTCTGCGCAGTGTCCTTGTGGGAAACTCCCCTCGGCGCAGACCCTTATCGATACACGAGGCGGTGCGCCTAGTCTCACCTCACCGAAACCCTCTGCCACAACACCCCGCCATACACCTTCTCATCAAGGACCCATTTCTCCCTCCTATCCTCAGACTTATTTCTTCGACTCCCGGATATGAGCCATCCCGACCCGTCCTCGTCCTTCCAATTAATCCTCGAAAAGGCTTTTCAGGACTACGAAAGACAGACGGGGACCAATTGGAAGACCATCCGCTGGCCAAGCAAATCGAAACATGCGACTCTGTGTACTCCATCACTCTCATCCTACAAGAGCAAGCACAGGCTTTCCGCGAATTCAGTGAAGGTGGAAAGGTTATGAAATCCCTCAAGTCTGTCGTCCGCGTTCTACATACGCTCTCGACTAGCACTGCCCTTGGCGAGGGCATCGGTCTGGTAGTACGTACAACGACACTGATTAGGGTGACCAATCCCTGACTTCTTCTACAGCCATTCCCACCTGCCAAGGCAATATTTGCCGGGTTCGCTCTCTTGCTCGCTGTATGTCCCATTCTCCGTTCTCAAGTGCATATTCGCATAACGTCTAATGACTTAGACGGCCAATGACGTTGGCGCAAGCTATGATGCGCTCATCGACCTTTTCGAGTCGATCGAGAACTTCCTGAGCAGACTCAACATTTATGCGAGGATCCCCCAAACGCCGATAATGACCGAGATACTCGTGAAGATAATCGTGGAATTACTGTCTACACTGGCGGTGGCGACCAAACAGATCAAGCAGGGTCGATCGAGTAAGTCCGAGTCTGTCCTGGCTTATGCCTCACTTGTCTCAACGCAACGCAGAGAAATTCGTGAAGAAGCTTCTTGGAGAGAACGACGTCGAGGAGGTGTTACAGAAGTTAGATAGGCTCACCCTCGAGGAGGCTCGGGCGACAGCAGCGCAAAGCCTCGAGGCTGTCTATGGTCTTGTCCAGAATATGAGGGCGATTATGGATGGTGAGCAAATCCCACTGGGCATATTACTCGCGGTTTAACAGCATGCTTTGCAGACGGCAAGGCACTAGCAGAGGATGTCAGAGATGCTCTAGGTACGTTTGGCTGGAAATAATGAACTCCTATTGTGGCTGATCGAATTGCAGAATTGATGAAGCAGTTACGACGTGAGTCGCTCTGTAGTGTGGTAATTGATGAGTGGACGTGCTGAGAAGGTCCTACAGGTGAGAAGTTGCAGAAAGACGTCCGAAAATGGCTCTCTCCTCCAGATCCATGGAAAAACCATAACTCCGCTCGTCGGTCTCAGCACAGTGGGACAGCGACCTGGTTTACCCAGGGAAGCCGATTCTCGGAATGGAAGTCATCTGGACCAAGTTCTCTCTTATGGATTCATGGAAAACGTTTGTGTCCCGCTGTCCTTTTTTTCCAAGTTTCTGAGGGTGAAAATTTCTCTTCTGCAGCGGGTGCAGGAAAAAGTGTACTCAGGTGCATTAGCCTATTGGTATTTTATTCGCGGAAACTTATACAATTCTCTAGTTATGCTATCATCCAGGACATTCGTGACATGCGCAAGCGGGGACTAGCCTCATTGGCTTTCTTTTATTGCGACTTCAGAGACGTCCAGAAGAAGGACCTGCGTGGATTGCTGTCGTCGCTCCTTGTCCAACTTTGCGATCAGTCCGACTCCTACTGTGCCGTTCTTTCCGATTTATATTCGGTACATGAGGACGGCTCACAACATCCCGGTGACGACGAACTTGCACAATGTCTGGAGAAGATGCTCAAGCTTCCTGGACCGACCACAGCCTACATCATCATCGATGGGTTGGATGAATGTCCGACTGCGACCGGTCTACCGACCCCTCGTGAAGAAGTCTTGGAGCTCATAAAAAAGCTTGTTGATTCACACCTTCCGGGTCTGCGAATTTGTGTCACTAGCAGGCCGGAGGCCGATATCGAACTTGTCCTCGAACCTCTGGCCTTCCGCTCTATTTCACTCCACAGTGAGAGCGGACAAATCCAGGACATCGCCAAATACGTCAGGTTTGTCGTTCACAAGAGGCGACTATGGAAAGCAGCGGATAAAGAACTCGTAATCAATGTCCTCACACAGAGAGCCGATGGCATGTAAGTTATCAACACCATGACTCCTCATCATCCTGCCTCATGCTTCTAATCCAGGTTCCGTTGGGTTTTCTGTCAGCTCGCCTACCTTTGCCATTGCCTCCCAGGACATATACGGCGCGCTCTAAAGGACCTGCCTAGCACGCTTGACGACACATATAAACGCACGTTGGAAGATATTGGCGAACAGAATCGGAAATTCGCGCACAGGCTATTCCAATGTGTCGCAGCAGCCACCCGTCCCCTTCGTGTCGAAGAGCTCGCAGAATTCCTCGCATTCGATTTCGAAACAGGATCAACACCCACGTTTTTGGCGGATTGGCGGCCAGAAGATCCATCGCACGCTGTGCTATCCACATGTTCCAGTCTACTTTCCATAGTCAATTTGGACGGTTCGTCAGTGATCCAGTTCGCGCATTTCTCGGTGAAGGAGTACTTGACATCCGAGCGCCTCGCCAATGCGGGCGATGCTAGCATCTCCCGTTTCCACGTTTCCATGACGCCAGCTCACACGATCGTCGCGCAAGCCTGCCTGAGCACTCTGCTGCACCTGGATGAAGACATCACCAAGGACAGCCTGGAGGAGTTTTCTCTGGCTGAGTACGCTGCGGAGCACTGGGTTGGTCATGCACGGTTCGAGAATGTATGGCCACACACGGAAAATGCTGTGAAGTGCCTGTTTGAGCCGAGCGAATATCATCTTTCGGTCTGGGTCTGGATATACGATCCAGAAGACGGCAAGCATCGATCCAAGGACGATGAATTTTCGGGCCAGCAACAGACCAGGGCAACCCCATTGCATTACGCCGCCGCATGCGGGATTCACGACGTCGCGAAGTTCCTTATCGTCGAGCGCTCGCTAGACGTGAATGCTCGGGGCTTCGGCAACGGCGAGACTCCGCTGGGTGTGGCATGCCGATTTGGATATTTTGAGGTTGTTCAAGTGCTTCTCGAACACGGTGCGAATACGGAAACCCGGGATGAAGACAGAGACGAGTGGAGTCCACTGGAGCGGGCTTTGCATGCGGGACATGTGGGCATTGTTCAGGCCCTTCTCGAGCATGGCGCAGATCCGGAGGGCAGGGACAAATATAGGAATACGCCATTGCATTTCCCACCGCATTCTGGAGGGCTGGCAGTTGTTCGTGTCCTTCTCGAGCATGGCGTAGATGTGAACGCAAAGAACGCGGACAATTCAACTCCGCTGCAAAATGCGTTGAAAGGAGGGCATGTGGACATTGCTCAGCTCCTACTGCAGCGCGGTGCAGATCCGGAGGTCCGGGACGGAGATCGGAATACGCCATTGCACCTCGCCTCGAATTCCGGACAGCTGGCAGTTGTTCGTGTCCTTCTCGAGCATGGCGTAGATGTGAACGCAAAGGACGAGAACAATTCAACTCCGCTCCATTATGCGTTGAACAGAGGGCCTGTGGATATTGCTCAGCTCCTACTCCAGCGTGGTGCAGATCCGAAGGTCCGGGACGGAGATGGGGACACGCCATTGCATCTCGCCTCGTATTCCGGAGGGCTGGCAGTTGTTCGTGTCCTTCTCGAGCTTGGCGTAGATGTGAACGCAAAGGACAACGATAACTTAACTCCACTGCATGATGCGTCGCGACAAGGACGTGTGGATATAGTTCAGATCCTTCTCGAGCATGGTACAGATGTCACTGCCCAAGATTCCTATCACAGGACTCCGTTATATCTGGCATCCGAAGAGGGATACCTTGACATTGTACAGTTGCTACTTCAACGCAACTCCGATGTTCATGCGCGGGACAAGGACGGTCAGACCCCATTCCAGCGAGCATCAACAAGAGGACATTGGGACGTTATGCAGCTACTGTTGGAGCATGGAGCGGAGGACGACACGGTTGCAAAATGACCACGGAGTCGGGTGTATTGTGGCTGGCATGGTCATGGTCTTCATGTACGTGATCTTGATATTGTATGGATAAACATCAAGAACTGAATTGTAACTGCAGTGAATCGTTCAACTCATCCATTACCGAGCCACGCGCCGGCGAGAGTGATCACCAAGAGGCTTGGTGCAGCCTGTTTAACATTTCCTGATTCAGACCCGTTTAACTCTCTTAGTATATCCTGTATTGATGCCTCTGTCATAAATTATTCCGGGGCACTCGGTTTTGGGCCCCAAGGAAGCCGAATCATGCAGAAGGGACCAATGAATAAGAAGACCTGAGGCCGAATGCGGCCTAATATAAAAACATGACTATAATCAAGGCGCCGGTGAGGATCGCCGTCAATCACCTGCGCTGCCATCATCCCTCACGTGTGGCCAGATCCGTGGAAAATTTACAACATTGCTCGTGGAGGGGGGCTCCTTGAACCGCTACCACGAGCAGGTGCGGAAATTCCCACGATATGTGGGCAAGGAAAATAGACGATACATCATCACCCCCATGGCAGCTGTACACCTGCCCCCCAAATGATAAGAGCTGAACGTGCTGAATGCTGAACGATAGCCCCTTGGATAGCCCTGACACACCAGAAGCATGGAATGGGATGAAGTAGGATTTGAGGACGATGAGCACAGGAAAAAGACTATACTGTATAACCCGTGAATGTACCAACAATGAACGTTAATGAACACAAGTCCCTACCCACTAACACCAACAACATCCCCAGAGAAGGAAACACGAGTGAACCTCTGCGGACATTGACGCGTTGACGAACCAGCTTGACCCCCCCCCCCAAAAAAAAAAAAAAAAAAAAAAAAAAAAAAAAAACCAGACCAAATACCCGCCCAAAACCAGAACCAGGAAATAGCTCCCCGCAAACCAAAGACGATACAACGATACAAAAGTGACCCTAATTATTCAATATATTATAAACCCTTTCCCACCTTGTGACATTTGCGAAAACCCTAAGCCAGACTAGACCGCAACGTCCGCATCACCACCACACCAACTGCAGTCCCGAAAGAGCCAGCCTCACCCCAATCGCCCCAGCCGCCATGAATACAAGAAACCAGGACCAACGGGAGACACCCCTACCTGAGAAAATGAACCGAACACACCACCGAGTGGTCCCCGAAACTCCCCATATGGAATATCCCCCCAATCCCCCCAAATAACCAACCCAAAGTGACCAGTGAGGAAAACCCACCCCCCCTTTTACCGAAAAATCTAACCAAATAAAGGCAGCCAGCCCACACCGAGACGGACATAAAAACTACAGACGCCCCAACCCCGGAAATGGACCCCCAGGACGCGAATATACCCCCCAGCCAGAACATAGCAGTAACGCGGCAGCGCTACCCCTGTCCAGAACAGGAGAAACCAAAAAGCGGTTGAGTGAGCACACCTCCCTCCCACCGACAGAAATCGAGCCTGCCACCGTTGACCCACTTGACCCGAAACAGGAGACGCACGCTCCCCTATACCTACCTACCCACGCACCAGGCCCCGAACACCCCGAAGAACACTCATACTGCATGTCCAGTGGAAGTGGACCCACGCATACGCCAAGCCCACTCAGCGCCAGAACCAGCCCACCTAGCCCCTCCCCACCTCTTCACTCACCGGCATCACCCCAGCCAACACAGACCCGCAGTAAAAAAGCTGAAGGCGCCGCTATCCACGCTGAGGTAGAAAGGGCCCCCGCGATGTCGCAACCCCCGACCCGGGCGCCTGGGCCCAACCACCAGAACAGCCACCCCAGACATAACGCCCAGACGTAACACCCAGACCGAGGCAACCACGACGCCCAAGCTCCCCCTGACCACGCAGCTTCGCTCCACAGAAGGCAGAACGACGGCCATAAAATACCGTGACGCGAAGAGACCCCGACCCAGACAACCTCCACCCACCGAAGATATCGACAACCCATGAGCATCAACGGCGCCCTGTACGGGACACGAACCTCAGGCTGACAGCAGCACGAGAGGGGTAAAAAGTTGGCCACCCACGATGGTAGGAACCCCCGCGCAGCCCCATTGCAACCCCCCTTGAGAACGAAACACGCGCGTCCCGAGAGAAACAAAACATCATCAATCCAAACCCCCCAACGTCCCCAGACCATTCAAACCACCAGAAACCGGGACTGCATGTCCCTCGATAACACGATCTAGCATTCCGAGGAGACACCCCACGCGACCCCTCTCGACCTCCCCTGCCCCAACTCCCCCCTACAACCAAAAGTATAAATACGCCATGGCAAGTATACGAACTGCACACCAGGTCCGGCGCAACTCCCACACCCCCAAATGCGACCCAGAAAGACGAAGATCCAAAGTGGGCTGACCCCGCTCAACTTAGCCAAACCAACGAAAACCGAACGCCCGTACACTAAGGAATCCGACGACCCCCTCACCAAGAAACAAGCCCTCGTAGACAGCAACATCACTGTCGGCAACGACATCCGAACCGCGCAAGGATACACCCCGCAGGACACGCCCCCATGCAAGCAGAGGAGGTGCCGTCTAAGCCACCACTAACCACCGCAGACTGTACCACAGCGTCGACAACACGCGGGCCCCTCGCCCCTCACCCAGAAGCAAGATGGAGAGTAAACAAAGACGCACAATCGACCACGACAGGAAACAAACAAGACAATTCAGATATTAGAATAAATGAAGGTACATTAAGAACTGCTACGAGCTGCGCGTCGTGCGTCTCCCGCGCCACCACGACGACATCGCCCCGCCCTGCGCACCTTCCAGGCAGTACTGGACCTTATTGAGGTTTTAGTGGGTAGGAGACCGTCCCCGACGTTTTGAGTCCCACATCGCCCCCATCAGGGCACGCATAACCGCCTTTATCCTCACCCTCCGGTCCCCCCTGGGGACTGGCTATAACGAACCGGTCACAGGCTGATCATTATCTCCCAGTACCGGTAACCTTATTCCCCCCCCGTATATACTAGAAATAGTGTTTATTGGTCGAATATAACGTTTGTCAAAAAAAACATTGCTCGTGGACCTCAGCATGATGGGACCGCAACATGAGTGTATTCAAGGCGATACTCGCGACCAAGCAATCATCAACCAGTCAGTAACTCCCATGTCAGCAATTCCACGATGTGCCAGTGCAGAGGTTATTGACCGACCTCACCCGTCAGATGATTTTCGATTCCAGCAGGGGGCGCTCCGTGTGAATGAGCAAGATAAATTCGTGCGGTGGGGTTGGCCGCCTTGGGCCACATTTTTCCAGCTTCCATTTTGGATGGCTGCAACGAGGACACGTTCAACTTTGAAGCATTTTCGGAACGTTTCAAAGTTTTCAATTCAAGCGTCGACCTCCGGCCCCGGCTTTCCCTCCACCACCGCGGCGATCGAAACCGAAAAACCACCGACCCCCACCCACTTCTATTCACGCAAGATATCAAAAATGTCCAACGCAGAATGGTACTGTACGATTTACAGTAAAGTTGAGACAAACGATCAATCACGAGTACAAGAGTTAGGCGCGCGCTCGGCCCGGCTTTAATGCACAGCCGATATACCCGGCCTCGTGGGGTAAAAGCAAAGCGACAACAAACAACAACAACAAAGCCAAAAAAAAAAAGCTCGAAACGTGAGCCCAAACCAAAAAATTGAATTAAGAACTTCTTCTTCGCCTCCCGGAGGTGTCCCCCTACGTACGAATCTTTTGCCCCAGATGGAATAACAGGGCCCCACCACACCACCACGCGTAACTTACCATGAAGGCAGACGCTGGACTCGGAACCCCAGATCCACCCGGCGACTCGAGCGTTAGCAGTTGGAGTAGGACTAAGGAAAGAGTGAGGAGGGTTGGGTTTCACATGATACCCGAATGCATGATAGGGCTCGCCAAGTGCACTACTACTGTACGAGTACTCTATGGTGGCTTTTCATCACGCGATGATCGGAAAGATGGCAGAAGCAGAAGCCAAGCAAACGCAGCACCGTGGCGCCCCGAAACAAATAACGTTCCAATTCAATGCAGTTTCACCTCGCGGGCGGCGTTTTCGGCCGCGGTACTGTACTGTATACCCGTCGCACATCCGACACACCCTTTCCTTCCTCCAAACCCGCTCCTGCATGCCAAGTGCCAACACAACAAAAAGGGCACCAAGCAGTGCTCCAACTCAACACACTGCATATTCTAAATCTGAGATCTGAGATTCCCAACTAATGATCGATGATCGATGATGATTGCCGAATCACGGACCCATTTGCTTATTTGACAATCCTATACAACAAATTACATTACAGGACGACAGATTCTACGACTTAGACCTACGACGACGACTACGGGAAATAAGAGCTAGAAATTAGAGAAAAAAATGCTCTCCAGTAACAAGACAACGCACGGGGACCCAACTTTACGGATACGGAGACCTCATAGTTATGCTGCAGTAGTTATTCAATACCCGAAAGGGCACACACAAAAACGTGGACAGAACAACAAGATAAGTGGTTGTGGGACAGGGGAAAGCGATACGACAGTGGGGGTGATGGATAGGGGATAGATAAAGCAAGCGTGTTACAGACGCAGAAGGATATTGCAAAACATAAAATCGATGGATGGGGCTGACAGACGGGTGTGCGAAGGAACGTGCCCGAGTTCACCCGTCAGATCGTATGACTAACCATAGAAGGAGAAAAAAAAAAGGTGAGAATGCGAGGCAAATACCAGCACGTCTCGATGCAGTGCTCGAGACACGCTCAGCCCAGAAGTACTTCTGGCTGCGGCTGGACATTTTGATAATTATTCATGGCCATGCCATTTCCCAGGAAGTTGTTGTGGCCTTGCATCGACTCTCCCGAAGGCCAAGAAAACCTGCAGAAGTCTAAGGATCAGCCCTCACGAGAAAGACGTCAGCGAACCGGACTACAGACCCTGGCATCATCATGGTCTGTGACCATGCGGGATTCAGTATCGCTTGCATCGCAGCGAGCATGTCGTCATTCCCAGGCGTAAAGATCGTGTCAAACGTGAAGTTCATCGGTTCATGCTGCTCCTCGTTACCAAACTCGAATTCCGGCGGTGCACCGACCACGTAGCTGGGCTCGTGCGCGTTCGCCAGTACCACATCGGCTAATTCCTCGGGGCCGTCGCCCCTCGTTAAGCGATACGGATGGAGGTAGATCATGCCTACTCGCGCTGTCGACACCTGCTGAGTAGGTCGAGCTCTGGCCATGCGACGTTGGTGGCTGTTGCGGTGGTGGCTGCTGTGGTGGCTGCTGGTATACTGGGGCGCCGGAACCTGTCTGCGACTGCTGGCTGGCGGTCCCTGCTGGTGCATGCGTAAATGTGCTGTGCCGTCACGCCTATGTTTCGCTAGCAAGCTCGCCAAGAACCGCGAGTACAACTTTGGGGTGTGGCGTTCATCAATCGCTATCTGCGGAGATCCGATGGTATTGATGAGGCGCTCGATGGTTTGATAGACATCAGTTTCTAACCCGGCGTAATGAACCTCGAGCATTCTGGACGCAGAAGCTATAGCGGAAGTAAATGAGAAAGCTGGCCAGCACCTTGAGGTGATAGAGAGGGCGATAACGTACCTTGAGCATGAACGCCGAGGCGAACGCGGCGAACACGAAATAGCCTATAAAGACGAGCGAGCGGTGTTAGAAACCAACGAGAATAGAGTGGCCGGGGGTTTACGCACCATCTGGCGCGAAGCGTATGTAACCTGTCGGGACCAAGGAATCTACGAGAGTGGTGACGACGGTTTTGGCACTTTCCAGGCTCTTCAAAAGGGCCGGGTCGCAATCAGTATCAGTTTCGGCAGACACGGCAATACGGAGGAAGATTCCTACCCTGGCGAAGAAGACTTCGTCGTCGGCTTCGAACCCGCGCTGGAACGCGTTTTGGAACCCAAACGAGAACATGACCAGCCTCGCGTAATTCATGTAGCTATTCACGCATCAAAACAAACGAATGAGCCGGCAAATCGGACGGAGGAAACAAATGCCGGAGAAGGCCGTTCGACGTACAATGGGAGAAGCTTGACGCGGAATTCGGAAGCCTCGTCTGCACAATGACCGGAAAGTTCACACCAATGTCAGGGCGCCCGAGATAGCCGGGATAACGGCAGGCGCCACGCACCGTTATGGTCCGAGTCTTGTTCGAAGCGCTCTGCCCACTCTTGGCGCCAGTCTGTCAGCAGACGATCGTGCTCCAACGTCATGGCCCGGAAGTCGATTGAGCAATTCAAGCCATTGGGCACGTTGGGGTCCGAGAACACTTCTTGGTGGAATTTGTTGACAATGCGGAACAACGTCGTGTACGCAATGATGTGTACGTCATACTAAAGCGGGAGAGTCAGTCAGACTCGGCCAGTCAAACGTGTCGATAACATACAGGATGGTTGTACTGCGAGGACTTGTACCACTGATGGGATTTACGGATGATGCTAGAGACAAACAATCAGCAAGCGGACAAGGGACTCCAAGAAGAAAAAAAAAGTACAAGTCTTCTTTGAGGGTTGAGGGTTTGCCAAACTGTGTTGCAGTCGATTTGTCCAGGTTGTAGCAGTTAATCCATATCCGGGTGCGGTTCAACACCTCGAGCTCCTGCTGTTTCGTTGTTGGCGGCTTTTGGGTAGGAGATGTACGTTCAGGTCCGTCGCAATTCTGGTATCACGGAGATGACGTCAGACTTGGCCATGACAGGCTACACTTCCAAGGAGGCGGGCGCACCGAATAGCGAGACCCGTGTACAACCAGCTGCGATCTTCTTCCCACCGGCGCGCAGGTACAGCATAGACGCTCATGAGCATATACGCCTGGCACAACTCGACGGATTTCCAGCCATCAACCAGCGCGTTGGCCGCGGCACTCTTGGCAAAATGCATCGCGATCGGATAGACCTCAGGTTTGTGCGAGTAGCGTAATGCAATCGCGCAGACTACGTATGGTACACATCCGTGAGCATGTTGACATTTTCCCAAATAAATGGATAAATGCAACGAACCGACAGTGAACAAGAATGGACAACGGGAAAAGGTCATCGCCGGGGTGTGCAATTCGGGCACAAGCAGTGAGATGAAGGGCTACAAAAAAAGTAATCCCACGTGTCAATGACGCCTCCCACATACGCATGTGCACACCTACATTTATCCGTGTATAGTAGCTGATTATGACAGGGTCGGTCCGCATCCAAGCACGATAGAGGTCAAAGAACTCACATGTCGAACAACTTCTCCACGTCATCAGGCGTCACGAGCTTGTGGACCAAAATGTCTGGTGGGCTCGTCTTGTCAATTAACGACTTGCGCAGGCCGAGGTTCAGTGCTGGGCCTGGCATGAAAAACATCTTGTTGGCAACGCCCTATCAAACGTAGCCGTCAGTCCTACTCCCTTTTGCGGAAAAAACTTCTATGCAGAAAGGAATGTGGACGCACCACATCGTCGTCGTCCGCGGTGGCATTGTCCTTGCGCGTCTTGTCCGCGGCCCCACCGGCGGTGTCCTTCGAAGTGCTAATAGCAAGCTTTGCGAGGAGCGCGATGGGACCGCGTCGTCCGGATACAGGTCAATGTCTGACTCTACGAGAGTGTTGGGTGAGACTGGAGTATCTTCCGAGCCCGACGACGCACGGCGTGGTTGCACGTGCTTCCGCAAAGAGGGCTCTTCGTCAGATTCATCCGATTGGCCACCACCTTTGCCAGCAAGCGCATCGAGCTGGAACGGAATCGGGCCGGTGCTGGAGCGCACAGGAGGTGAGCGCACAGAGGACTGAAGTCGGTCGAGCCATGCGATCACTTCCTGGCGGTGTTGATCGGCCGTCGGCGTCGCCATGCGATATGCCTCGATCGAGAGAGGAGTGGCAAGATACGGATTGTGCAGCTGGGTGTTAAAATCAAAATTGGTGCCTAGATTTGCTTGTAGAACACGGAGAGACATACCTGCTTGAGGAGTGATTCGATAAGCTCATCTTTCTGCCTCATCTGCGCGAGGAGGTACTCGCGTTTACTAAAGGGTAAGAATGAGCATTCTTCATCATCGGGGGAGGAAATGGAAGAAGAAGAAGAAGATTCTGGGGAAGAGGGACGGTAGGGCATCGTTGGGGAAGTAAGAGAAAGTGGGAAGGGGGGGAGGGCGGACAATTATTTGAAGTGTAGGAGTGGGCCCCATAGAAATGGACGCCACTGAAGGGGGGGGACGATCGCTCACTTTGGTGCGCTTCTGGGTTTTCGGCCTTCAACAATACAGTCGTGTTTTCCTGATCGGCAGCGCTTGCACATATTATCACCAGGCGGAAAAAAGCATTTCATCTGATGAGCGTATGAGATTGGGGTTCAAGGGGTGATCGGGGGTTGAGTTGGAAAAGGCAGACAGGACGTCAGCGCGGGATCATTAGAACTTGTCAGTAGGAAGGGATCGCACCTTGAGCCGTTTGCAATAGGTGCACGCTCCGGGGCTGAGGAGGTAGCGGGAATACGCCGATCAAAAGAGGCAAGGCGCGGCGGCCGCACGGAACGGGAAAGGGAAAGGTGCGGTGCAAAGCCGGGATTAGGAGCGGTCCGAGATGCCAAGTTCGTGAAAAAGTAAGAATGTAGAGAAGTTACGGTGCGAGCAAGTGAAATTATTTGACAGGAACAAAAAAAAAAAAAGAAAAAAAAAAATTCCAGGAGGTACAGCAAATCGCAGCAGGCAGGGTACGAAGAATGAAGCGAAGAAAAAAATCAGTGTTATAGAAAATTAACGGCATAAAATGGGAGGCACTCACAGTCGATTAGGTCGAGGTGCGTTCGCATCGACATTTGCGCCCACTACGTCGTCATCGTCATCATCATCGGTTTCGGGCTTTTGGCGCTTGCGCGACTTTGATGGCGAGGACTTTTCCCCACGCTTAAACTTCGGATGTACGATGACGGTCGGCGTGGTGGACGAGCCGCCTGGCGAAGGTAGCGTATTATGGACCCAAGATGGTGAGATGCGCGAGGTAGAGGCCGACTGAAGGGTTGTCTCCGACAAAGGCGTGGCGACCATCTGAGGTGTGAGGTGCCCGGTAGAATGCTGCTGGTGCTGGTGTTGAGCTTGAGACGGGTCTGGATATCCAACTGACGGGGAAATAAACTCGGAGAAGGGATTATCGGAAGTTGACAGCTGAGGATAAACAGGGCCGGTTTGCTGGGACCAATCTTGGGACTGGATAGGCTGTGAACCTCGAGGGCGTCGCAGAGTTTGGGTCGACTGATTGTCAAACTGAGTGGAGAGAGGGAAGTAGCCGTATTGTGTGGCATCAGAAGTAGCGGGAAGAGGGTTCTGAGGGACGAATTGATATTGATTGTGATGTCGAGTTGTCGGCTGCTGGGATTGGGGCTGAGGGTGCGGGTGCGGGTGCGGGTCTGTCGTGGAGGGCGGATGAACGTAAGATGAGGCACCGGGGAGACCAAGTTGGTGTTGCTCGAAGGAATTTGCCCAGGTGTGATAGTCCTGTGGCTGAGGGGGCTGAGCTTCAAGCTCTTGATCGTAAAAGGCGGGAGTAGCGCCGATCATGTTAGGCGGGGAGTGAGCGGAGCTGGCGGGGCTGGGATGATTGGATTGGCTCGGGAGCTGATACGAGGAAGGAGAGGGATGAGACGATGGGGATGGCTGGGACGGGAATGGCCAGGGAGGGGTGTTTTGAGGGTGTGATGGTGATGCGGATGGATTGAGTGAGGCGATGCTTGGGCGGTCCGCCACGGGAATATCTGAGGCAATGGCAGTGTCTACTGATGGAAAGGACGATAAGGGAACAAAGGACAAAGAGGAGGGGGAAGGCGAGAAGAACTAACGGAGGGCGGCGCCGGCGTCAGAGGCAAAGAGAGGATTGCAGCGGAGGATTGGAGGGTCGGAATGGGCCATGCGGGACTAAAAAGGGGAGGAGCGATGGGACGGTGGGACTTTGAATAGGTCGCCTAGTCGGATCTGGATAACGGTGGGGGAAAAATCTTGGGGGGGTGGTTTGGTTAGGGACTTGAACGCTGTCGAGGGGTCGGGGAAAGGAATCACCGGAGGGGACAGGACACGAAAGGAAGCACTTATGAGACCTGCGCTTGCTCAGCCAATCAAGGGTTGGGCAGATCAGGTCAGAAGGGGCTGTGGCGGCTCGCACGACAAGTGGTATGTTTTAAACGCGGGAGAGAGTGTTATATACTGCACACATGTCCGTGTAGCTGCAGCGGGGAGTATCGCCTTTCCCTTGTACTTTCCCTCTTTTCCAATCGCTCGCTCTCACTGGATGTTCCGCGCGCATCGCCATCTGTCAGATTGCATCTCGAATAACCTCTTGGCCGTTATCACCTGCCCCAAACCGGGGCTGAGCCGAGTCAGCTTTATCCTTTCCCGTCTCGTTTACGTTCCCCCGTGCCTCATCGACCGGCGCCGTCCCCGATCTGGCCTCCGCCCGGACACGTGTTCCCCCTTCTCGGCCTCGCTGCGCCTCGTGCCTGCATCGCTGCCAACATAAATGCTCTGGCCCCAACAGAACTCAAACTCTACCCTACGTCCCCTTGTCGCGCCTGTCTTGGGGGACGATATATATACAAGTGTCCGAGCTCGGCACTCGGTATGCTCGGGGCCGGGGCTGTGTCTAAGGTTCATGCGCACAGCCTCACCACATGTTGGGATGTTAATGATGACTCGCACATTCGTACGACTTACACAGTAGGACTGTATGTGGTTCTGGCGAGAAGAACCTGCACTGCAAAAATATGACGCACCAGGGCGGCATGGATCAATCGGCGATCCAGTGCTGCCTCGCTCCCAATTGTGCAGGCAGCTCGTGTGCCTCTGCGATTAGATGTGCGGATGCTGCTCATTACCATCGCATCGACACAGGATAATCGATAATCCCATGTCAGAGCAATAGATTGCATGCGCGTGCACGACGGGGTGATCTCTGTTTCAAGTCATTTTCCAATCAGGCACAAGTGGCCATTGGCTGTGCACAACTGTTTAGGGCCGGCGGATACGCGTTGCGGCCACCACGGAGCGTGAAGACAAGCGCGTCCCGCTCTCGTCGCAAACCACAATGCCGGCTTCTTCTGTCTCCTCCAGCCCTCCTCCCTCATTCGTCATGACGCCCGCACCACCCTCCAGTACAGGTGCTTCGACGCCTCTTCTCGTCGACTCGGACCCCGTGCGTATATGATCCTCTTATCCCTCCCCCTCACCACAAAAATTCGCCTGGAAACGGTCCATTGGTCTGACGAACGATAATGCCAATTGACTTAGGACGAAGATGCGCGTTTCATGAACATGCAGGTCCTCCTCGAAAAGTCTTCCATATTCACGGAAGTGCTCAAAGACCAGATGGACCGCACGCGCGAGAAACACGCCGCGGTTGCCGTCTCGGCGACGCAGAAGCGCTCGACAAGGGCAAATGCGAAGTACAAGAAACGGACGGGAACAATGGTCGGCGCGTATCGGGACGCGGCAAGCGCACGCGCCTCGATAGCGACGACGAGGACGAGGAGGAGAACGCCGCAGACGAATCTCTCAAGCGCGCCAAGGTCGTTCCCGATGAGGCGAAACCTGCGTTTGTGCAGCCTGCGCTGCTCACAGGAGCAACGTTGAAGGACTATCAGCTCGAGGGTGTCGCTTGGATGGTCAGCTTGTGGGAGAACGGTATATCCGGGATTCTCGGTGAGTCATGGCTGCGTGGATCACCCTTCGTCCTGCTGAATCGGTGCCGTGTAGCTGATGAGATGGGTCTTGGGAAGGTACGTACAGGCGATCCCTTGACGGTTGGATCTGAGGATCATGGTTCTTTCTGTAGACAATCCAAACAATCGCGTTTATCGCGTATCTTCGTGTGCGAGTCGAGGCGCCCTTCCTCGTCGTCTGCCCCCTTAGTGTTCTACATAACTGGAAGGATGAATTCAGTCGCTTCGCGCCAAAAGTCAGTTTCCCCCGCGTTGTGATACGATAAGCCAAGTTGAGGCGACTTGCAGATCCCGGTTTGCATGTACCACGGCACACCTGAAGAACGCGCTGAGCTTCGGCGTACTGTCATGACAATACCTCGCAAGCACGAACCTTTGCCCACCAAGAAGCCAGTACGCAACAGGAAACGGCGCCTGTCACGACGTAATCGCGACATTGATTCAGACGAAGAAAGCGTTATCGTTGTCGAGTCGGAAGACGATGACGATGCTGTCGAGAACACCGCACTGGATGAGGACGACACGAACCCGACCACGCAAATGTCACCCTTCCCTGTGGTTATTACGACTTACGAAATGATCATCAAAGATCGCGTGCACCTTGCAAAGTATGACTGGGGGCAGGTCATCGTAGATGAGGGCCATCGCCTGAAAAACATGGACTCGATTCTCATGCAGGAAATCAAAAAGTACCCCAGTGCGGGGAGGATGCTCTTGACGGGCACCCCGTTGCATGTAAGCAGTTCCAAATGTCCTCAATGAAATGCGGTCTTACGGCTCTCCTAGAACAACTTGGCAGAGCTCTGGTCTCTCCTCAACTTTATCTTGCCAGAAATCTTCGACGACGTCGCCGCCTTCCAAGAATCGTATGACCTCGTCCTTCGTATTCCGCCTACCTTCTATTCATCGTGCCCTACCCCAGATTCAAGATCCCGACACTCTCCAACGGCCTCACCGAGTCGCGCAACACCGTTCTCATCCACAAGTTGCACGAGATCCTTCGCCCCTTCCTTCTTCGCCGGCTCAAAGTGGACGTTGAGCGCACGCTCCCGCCCAAGAAGGAATACGTGCTCTACGCGCCGCTGAGCAAGCGCCAGCGCGAATTGTACGACGCTATCGTCAAGGGCAGCCTCCGCGGGCTGCTGGCCGGCGCACGGCCCGAGAAAGTGCGAGAGAACGCGAGCGGGAGCGGATCGCGCGCGAGATCGAGGAGGACGAGAAGATGGGCCGGGTGGGCACGCGCACGCGCGGGAGCCGGCGGAGCATCGTGCCTGCGACCCAGACGGTCGCCGAACTCGGGGCGGAGCACGCGTTCAAGACCAAGAGTACGTCATTTTCGCCTTTCTTCTCTCTCTCTCTCTCCGCCTTGCGACGCAATGCAAGTCTTGTTCTGCGGGACGCTGAACTGGGAAAAAAAACAGTGAAGAAGGTCAACAACATGCATCTCCAGAACGTCGTCATGCAGCTGCGCAAAGTGTGCTCCCATCCATTCCTGTTCGACTGGCCCCTCGACCCGCGGACGAACCAGCTGGTCGTGGACGAGCAGCTTGCGGAGCGAGCGGGAAGATGATGGTCCTGAGCGGCTCCTCGAGGCCCTCTTTGCGCGCGGACACAAGGTGCTCGTGTTCTCGCAGTTCGTCACCATGCTCAACGTCATCGAGGTGATCGAGTCTCGCTGCTTGCTGTCCCGTCCCTTCTTTTACTCACGGATGACGGGGACGGGCAGGACTGGGCGTGCGAGTTCAAGCAATGGCCATTGTGCCGCATCGATGGCTCCACGGCCCCGTTGGACCGTCGGGCGGAGATGGAGCGCTTCCAGCAGGGCGGTGACAAGCCCGATGCGCCGCGCCTCTTCCTCCTGAGCACGCGGGCGGGTGGGCTGGGCATCAACCTCACCGCGGCAGACACCGTCGTGTTCTACGACCAGGATTGGGTGCGTTGGCCATCGAGCACACCACACACCGAAGCTAATGGCAGGGCGGTTTCGATTCTCTTTGCCAGAATCCACAAATGGACCTTCAGGCACAAGATCGGTCACACCGCATCGGGCAGACGAGGCCCGTGCTCATATTCCGGCTGGTCAGCAGGCACACGATCGAGAGCAAGATCATGCAGCGTGCATCCGAGAAGCGACAGCTCGAGGCGCTCGTCATCGCCAAAGGTGCGTGTTGGTGCATGCCCACAACCCTGCCACGCCCCCTCCCTCCCCTCCCATCCCATTCCTTTCCGCGTTCGCGCATCATCATCAACGTGCTGACCCACACCTTCCTTCACCCTTCTCCCCGCCACAGGCAAGTTCAAGGGGCCGATCGGCGGCGGCAGCGCCAGGGCGGGCGAGGCGCGGCAGCAGACGATCGCGGAGATGGCCGCGCAGCTGCTCGAGCTCGAGGGCGAGCACATCGAGGTCGTGCAGAACACGGCGGCGGGCAAGCGCGGGGTCATCAGCGATGCCGAGCTGGACATGCTGCTCGATCGCCGCAAGGAGGTCTTTGAGGGCCGCGGCGCCGGATGGAAGAGCGGCGCGGCGGCCAAGCGCGCCAGGGACCGCACTGCCATCGCGGCGGTGGGCGCGGAGGCGGAGGCGGAGGCGGCGGAGAGCGCGGCGACGACGCCTGGGCGTGGTGATGCGGATGCGGATGCGGGCCTGTTCGAGGTGTACGATGCGCCCGTGGACGAGGGGAACGATGTGCTTGCGCACATGCTCGGAGAGGACGTTGCTGCGTGAACGCGCGCGCATCGATATATGGAAGTGGCAGGCAAGCGTCTCGTCCCTTGTATCTGCCTATGAAGGGCGGTCCTCTTATTTTGCGCGCTATTTTCTTGCTCCGCTTGTCCCTCCCCTCGCCCCTCTTTGTTCATTCTTTCATATTATATCGCACTCACGCCCCCCCCTTGCAACACACTCTGCAGATCATTATTATCATCGTACTCATCCCCTTGTTCCTTGTCGCATATTACAGTACCTCTGTCGCAATATCTTGAGTATATATACCTTGCATAAAATGTATACAGTTGAGTGCCCTTGACAAAGCCCGCATCTCGACGGGACACCTACTCATATTTTGGTATGTGCGCCGTTGCAACATGATCGCAATCACTGGATGGGTTAATCATGACCCCACTGGCAATTCAGCCCACGGGACTCGCGCCACCCTACTGAAAATCGAAAACCATCAGACAGTAACTTACAACCTCTTTTGGGATATGTAGCACTGGGCATTGTCAACCTGAAAGCCAATGCGCCATCGTCATGGTGAGAGCGTGTCTATTGTAGCCGGAGCCGTTTTTGGACACGCAGAACGTGCTTCATTTGCTTACCGTTGGGCCTCATGTCTTGGCCCTTCTGCATAATTCAGTCTTTTCGACCTCACAAATGAGTGCTTTGGAATAAGTCGTGATTCAGGAGAAGCATCAAATACAGGCAAAAGGAGAAGGTTGTCTGAATCGGTAGGTGTCCCTTACGTCTAATAGCGTCAGGATTCCCGAATGATCGCTCCTGCCGACGCGTGGGTCTGACGATGACGGCGGTTGCTGCGATAACCTGTAATTAGATTATTTGTCATAAAATTTGCACATACAGCATGAAGATCAAGTACATGAATATCATGACCACGCTAACCACAGACTCCGCGATCATGTTGCCACCCTGTCGTCCACCGCTCCATGCATCAACAGTAGCTGCATAACGTCATGGTTTCCTCTTGCCGATGCTCGCTGGAATGGAGTCTGACCGTCCTTGTCCGGCGCATGGACATTGGAGCTGCGTTGAAGTAGTAACCGTACAGTATTAGGGTATCCCTCTTCGGATGCCAGATATAACGGAGTCCTGTTAAGGGAATCTTGGGCGTTGGTATCTGCACCATGCTCGAGAAGGACTCTAGCAATTTCCTCGTGTCCATTGCTCGACACGTCATGCAGCGGAGTTGTGTTCGACTCGTCCTTT
>WTXF01000158.1:0-62274 GCA_022496215.1 Russula brevipes | reverse complement strand
AGACGACCTCAACTTCACATACAAGGTGACGTTGAGGCTCGTATCAAGCTAACATATACTGACAACTTGATCAGTCTTTGAAGTTCTGCCAGCCCGATGGATTGGTTGCAGAACGCAAGGGACTGTATCAAAATGTCATCATACAGAAGGCTGTGAACATCATTTGGTTCGCACACCGCCGTGATGAAGGCGTAGAATTTCCAGGATACTTCCACCCATTCCCACTCAACGCAATCGCACTTGTCTTAACCGCGGTGCGTCTATGAGTTTCTTTTTGTGTTAGCTGTCTAAATCAAATCTACATTGGCTAATAGATCGAGTGTGGCATCGACGAGTGGATCTCCGGATCCCATGAAGATATCGACTTCAAGTCATCGGATTATGCGAAGATTTATCAAGACAACGTCAACATGCTCAACGTCTTCAAAGACAAGACCGAGGAATTTGGCATCGTCCCAATGATGCAAAAAAAACTATACCGGAATGGGCGGTAAGTTTCATTTCCCATGTCCACGTTTACGCTTGCTGAGTCCTTTACAGCTTCAATTCTGGCGCACAGCCGTTGTCAGCCACGCAGGGTCATAAACTCACGGCCGCTGCAATTCAAGAGGCCATCCAGGATTGGGATGACACGACCGAGTCGGAGTTCTCAGATGGGCACGATGTGGAAGAAGAGTGAGGGCACCAGCTGAGGAACTTTAGTACATAAAATACAAACTGTCTCCAAGAATCGAAAGTAGAATCGAAAGTACATAAATGATATTTGACTTGTCCGCGTTCTTCCTCATCGATGCCGTGACTGTGTGATCTTTGACATCTGATAATATTCATAAGGACCTATATTTGTGTGCACCTACTATGTGCACTCCCGATCGCTATAATATATATATCCGCTGTTGCGTGTAGTGCGTCTATAGCCGCTGTTGCATTTAGTGCGTCTATAGCCACTGTTGCATTTAGTGCGTCTATAGCCGCTGTTGCATTTAGTGCATCTATAGCCGCTGTCGTGTTTAGTGCATCTATAGCATTCACTGATATGAGGGCTACATAGCTTACATACACGCTATCTATGTATGCTATCACGACTATGTACCCATATTTGGTAGCTATAGCGCGCTATATACCGGGAGGCATTCTCTCGCGCTAGCCGAGGTATACATGCTATAGAGCGCTATATAGCTGCGACTTTTTTTCCTGATGTGCACGACCATTCTGGCCGCGGTATCTCAGTTCGCGCGCGGAAATAAGATTGAGCGAGAGGTCCGCACTGCACTGGGAACGTCCCCTGACGCTCGGGTCCTGGAGACGCTCCTTGCACAGGTACTGCGACATGCATGGACAGGTCGCGCACATGTCCCGAGATTTTGGCCGAAAGCCCGAACGGGGTCGGCCGAGGGAGCGCTTGCGCTCTCTGCGAGAGAACCGAGAACCGACGCAGTGCTGTACAGTCAGCCCCTCGCATTTTGCGGGTGAAGCACTGGCGTCACTTGAAAATTCCGCCTCCCGAGAGACACCATTTTAGCACGGGAAGCGTTGCACCCGTTTTAACGGGTTAGACCCATTACGGCTTAGTTGTTGACGGCGTCCGTCGACCCTGACCACTTCGCAAATTCGCAAAGAAAAGGGACGGGAACAGTTCCCGTGAACCCTATTTCAGCCACACCACTACGACGACCTATCGATATCGACGATGCCCAATTGCTTGGTGCTCAGCCCATTTAGTGAAAAGGACCCAACAATACTTGACTGTCATTAGTGTTACAGCAACCCGAGTAAGGGCAGTGCGTAATCTATATCGATGCATGTGTTTCAGTGCGCGAATCTCTGCTCTGGTCATTCCCAATGTCCATTCGTCGTGTTTTCACGGCAGGCGGTCGCACTGCTCCAGCTCGAACCGATTCTGCGTCCTGAACTCTGAGTACGCATCCACCCACCAGCCGACCGCCTCAGCATGCACGCCACCGTGACCGTGCCTTGCCTTGTCTATCGAACGCTCCAGGCGCGCACCGTCGACGATTTCCTTGCCGTCCTTGGGAAACGGCTTGGGGTCGGTGTAGTGCACGACGCGTATCTCGTCGCGGTCGCGCATGGCATTCCAGAGCGCGGGGCTCCGCTCGCGGACCCCTAGGTTCGCGTTGTACCAGTATGGCAGGCGCACGACGTCCGCGCCAAAGTACAGGTTCAAGAACGCCTGCTCGGCCTCCTTGGCTGGGAACCGCGCGTCGGCGATGCGCGCGAGCATGTTGTCGAACGTCGAGTGGTTTGTGTGGAGCACGAGCACGCCGGCGTTGAACTGCAGCTTGAAGCCCGAGTTGCCATATACGTCCGGCACGGCGGCGAATGGGACGGGCAGGTCGAAAAGCTCGTCGAAGTTGCGCCGCACGAGTGTGTCCGCATCGAGGTAGACGACGCGGCGGACCCCAAGGGTCCTGCCGAGCGACCAGAGCTGCAGCTTGGTATACTGGTCGACGAAGCGGTAGCCGATGCCAGCGCCGTCGTGTGGTGGAGAGATGCGCTCGACCTCGACGGGTTCCCACCCTGCTAAGCGCACGATGCAGAGCGCGCGGGCGGAGACACGGCCCGGGATGTGAAATAGTACGCGGCGCGCGGAGGTGCCTGCCTTTTGGAGGGAGTGGCCGAGCGTCGCAACGGGCAGTGTGAATAAATCGTTGTAGAGGGCAGACACGACGGCCCTAGAGTCGGGATCGGATGTGTTTTCAGGGGGCGACCATGTGTCAAACTGTGGTTTTCTGTGGGTAGAGACCTTCAATCAGTCCGAGTCTCACACACGGTGCACACCGACCACACCGACGTGACAAGGCAGCGGAGGCGGAGGGGGTGCATAAGGGAAACAAGGACAACCCACAGCATTTGGAAGTCATCGAGTGGGGTGATGGTCTGTGGGTGATACAGTTTGTAAAGAAGGACGAAGCTGAGAAAGGTCGTTAAAATTAAGCCCCTCTGCAACCAAATCTCTTTCAAGCTCGGTCGCCTGTTCGCCGGTCCTCGTGGGTCGAGTGGGCCCTTCCATAGTGGTAGCATGATGAGGTCTTCCGTGAGTGATGGGACACGGGTATAGACCTAGTGGTGACGGTGGGGAGCAAGGACACTGGGTTCTTTGGCGCCATGTGGTTTACCCTGTTACAGTAATGAGCGCTGGAGACACGGTCCGCGGCATGTTGTTCTGGCGCGGGCGTGGCGCCTAAATTGGTGTGTACTCGCCGTCGCCGACAACAAGCCGGCGTTCTTACGGTCAGCGCTGGTTGCGACAATTCCAATCCGGTAATTGATCATTCTCCATAGCGGCGGTTCTCGACGATACTGGGAAATACAGTGACCCTCTCTAAGATCCTCACTTGTATCGGCGTCACCACGTTCCGATCTGCTCCCGCAGTACTACCAATGTGATGTGATGTGCGCCAATGCAGGGTCTGATACATTGCTGCTTAGCATGGGTACCATCATCTGCCCGGGATACAGTCTAGGGAACGCCTCTTGAACCGCCTTGTAAATTGTGATAATTCAGTGGTCATGCCGACCCCGTTTATTGTTTATTGACTCTTTTTCTCACGCTGCTGTCCGTAACCTTGACTTTGTTTTCCAGAGCCAGAGCAAAAAAAAGGCCGTCGCTTGCGCGCATGAGAGGGTTTCGGAACTTCCATGGTCACCGTCACACTCGAACTGACGAACTGAAGTAGTTCAGACTGAAGTGAGGTGATACTCCTAGCTGCAACAGGTGCAACTGAACTGCACCCTCTGAGCTCGTCTGGAGCGCCTGCCGGTCACGGTGCCGCTGCTCAGATCTCTATACCTTTCTTGGCACTCCCGTGTTCCCCTTTTCATAGATTCGTTTATGCTGAACCTTTGTTAGACAGTCGCTGCGATGCCACCTGCCATGCATGTTTCGAGTCACTCGCTGTCAGTCATCATCGGACTCCTCCCCATTCCATACAAAGTACAAGAAACTGGACTTGTTTCGTTACCAATCGAATCCCACCCACAGATCAGAAAATCGCCTGCGCTTCCTCGAGGCCTCATCGGCCTCATCCTCGGCTCTCCGCTCTTCCTATCTTATCTTATCAAAATTTGCACTTGCTCTTGGGTAGATCTCACAATTCAACTGGTACTCACATCTACAGCACGCTCGAAAGCACCTGAAGATAAGAGCCGGATAGCATATCATAACTGGCGAGGAACTGTGGGCTTGGAAAGGTGATAAATGGGGAAATGTAGCGACAAGAGGATCGACACTCCCCGTTTCCCCATATCTTTTCCCAGTCCCGCGTGTTTGGCTATACTTATGATAAGGTGCGTGCTAACTACTGGAGCCCGACTGGGCTAGACTGCCCAATGGTGCAATGTAGGACGCCAGGGACAAAGCCAAAAGTGTAGCATCTCTCAAATTAAATCATGTTCTTAATGGCTCTCAGGAGTGGCTAGTGCTGGAACGGACAGCAAAAGAATAATGGCATGTCATTGTCTGGCATTTTGCCCGGTTCACCTTAAGAAGACTGGCTCAATCATAAGCATCAACATCGGTCATAGGTACATAGAGTACTCGTACAGACACATCGAAGCACCTCACCTCACGCGCCGTAATGAACCCAATTCGCCCATCGTGGTAGAGTGACCCTCTTCTCTCTCAACCTCTGTACCGTATACCACAGCGCCTTGGCCGATCTCTCGGAAACCGGAATATCATCCTCTGCACCTCCCGAGAGCATCTCCCTGTAGAAGCCCAGGGAGAGGTCCTCTCCGCCGTCGTCTCCCAGGTCCCACATCGTCCCAACAACGCTTCCAAATCCATAGTGCTGCATCGCCGCGGCAAGGCTCAGACCTTCGACGTCTTTCCCATCTACCTGCTCGGCGGTGCGGCCCACCGAGAGGACGGCGAGTTCGGCAGTGGGCACCCGAGAGCAGACGATGTCGAGCAACGTAAGTCGGTCGCCATCATCCAGCTCGAGCGCCGTGTCGAACGGTTTCCCTTCCTCACGGTGGCCGCGGCACGCGAAATGGACGAGGCGATGCCTCTGAAGGCAATTCAGCACGACTTCCCGCGTTGCGTTCCCAAACACGAGCCTCGTCGTGGGGACTCCGATGCTCCTGATCACCTCCATGTCTCTCATGCGCACAGGAGACTCCGTGGGCCGGCCTACAAAAAGTAAAGTCAGGCCATGATGGGATATCGGAGGGGCGGGTATGCGAGCAGCGATGAGCGCGCCAAGGGTTGTCGTGTACGAGCAAATATAGATGTCCGAGAAGTATTGGTCTCGGCCATCTGTAGATGGAACTGGTCCCATAGCATGGAGCGGAAGAGAGCAGAAGACTGATGTCGGATACCACCAAATTCGCGACTGTTCTGGGATGCCCAATTCTCGGAGTCTGTCAATCACTGGCTGGCCGACTCGTTCATGAAGCTCTTTAAGAATAGAGCGTAGCTCCTGTTGGAACAATTCCGATTCCACTGCGTACTTCCGGCGTGCATTCAAAAGCGTGCTTGCCCAAGCATTTGCTCTTTCATAGATTCCTTCTGTTATGGGGATGAGGGAAGGCGGTGAGTCGTGAAGAACAATGATGATGTCGCAACGCCAGGAACAATGGGTGATAATGATGATCGGTCCACGAGAAGCAGCGTGCTGAAGGGCACGAAATGGGACGGCCTCCATGAAGTTCTCGAAGCCTGATAAAGCTTGTATTGCTGCGATGATGTCCTGTCGTTCACGCAGAAGCTGCCCCTGCCCCTTGAATATATGATCGGCTGCCTCTAGATATTCGTGTTCTTCATCCCATTGAAAAAATGCGGCTCGCCGAGCCGAAATTGAGCGGTTGACGTCCACGAGACGTTGGCTCACGGTCGCAAGTCTGTCCGCGAGATCAAGGTTGACCCTGCGAAGACGCCCCACGCAGGTGCGAAGGCCATATATTTCGGACCAGATTAGTGCCTTGCCTTGCTCTATCGTCTCGACGGCTAATTCTAGCTGACCTCTCTCGATCTGATAGGATGCGTATTCAAGTGGCAATTGCATCTTCCAGCCAAGGCGGTCGATCGAAGCAGGCTGTCGTTCGACGATGAACGCTCCAGCCAAGGCGCTTTGCAAGACTGATAGAGTGTTCTGATATGCCAGAGTAGTGGATGGATGATCCCATCGCCTGCAAAAGTTGACCACCACCATGCGATATTGAGTCTTTCTGACATTGTGGCGGATTCATCTTGAAAGGCCTCTTCGAATTTTGACGCTGATTTTCCCTGTTACCGGACCCATGGGTCCGAATGGCGAAGGAGAAAGCCAGTATGCGAAGTAACTTGATGGGACGTATTTGCTTAGGGTGCATCGCAAGAAGGTCTTGGGCGATTTTGATTGAGTGCTCAAGTTCGACTGCATTGCCGCTTTGCATGAAGGATAGAAGGAGGAAATGTGCCTGTTGGAAGAGAGACTGGACTGCGAAAGGACGGGGACTAAACCGTTCGCACATCCTCCCAACCTCCTCTTCCAGCACCAGAACTGGATCACTACTGTGAATGGATGGTACGGTAGTACGTGCTGGTCTAGTACGGGGAGGTGACGAATGAAGGTTACTCGGCTCCCACGGGTGCAGGGTTATAGGGCGATTAGAGCGTCTATGCGTGGTGAGGGTACTCTTCATCGATGCGAATTCGTCGTGTTCTTCCATGTGGAGGTCCCGCATCCTTGGCATCATCCGGTCCCCTCGGATGGCGTGCGTAATATGAGCTCCGATTTCCTTGACAACTCGGAGGCTCTCCACTTGATCGAATTGGTGGAGAAGGTCAAGGAAAAGGGAGGGATCCATATCGTCATGTCCATCTGGAAATGGTGGGAATGCATAGATGTCAAGTTGTCGCACAGTGGAAAGGATTTCAGGGCTTGAACTCAGTGCAGATCGTGGCAATTGAAGACATTTGCCAACCAAAATGCCTACATAGAATTCGCAACCCCAGACACGTGGCGTACCCGGTTGGGAAAAGTAATAGAATGTCGGTCCCGGAATAGCACAATGTTGCTTCAACCGGTGATCTTTGCGTTTCTGTGCGACAAATGAACTCCTTGAGGTGGGTATACGAAAGTAGGGGTCATAAAAGAATGTTATATAGAAATACTTGACTGGGGCGTCGATACTGGCCAAAAAGACTCTCCAAGTACTCGCTATCACCATGGAACTCAAGGTGTTTGAGAGAGGGAAGGGTCAACACGAGTTGGCAGAGGCGGGGAAATTCATTCGAGATGGGGAAAGTTGGGGAAAGGAAATGGAGATGGAACATTTGGAGACTGGTCATTGCGGACAAGTGAGTAATCAGATCTTCCGGTGGGATGTATCCAGACGTTG
This sequence comes from Russula brevipes, assembly GCA_022496215.1. Classification (NCBI taxonomy): domain Eukaryota; kingdom Fungi; phylum Basidiomycota; class Agaricomycetes; order Russulales; family Russulaceae; genus Russula; species Russula brevipes. The sequence continues at coordinate 54,930 of WTXF01000158.1, read as the reverse complement.
GTATCGCTTCGAGCTGAAGAGAAACGAGGTTCCTAGCCGATGACAGAACCTGTGGCAACCCTGGAAAGGCAATCCTAGATGTGCGGAGGATTCGTAGGTTAGAAGCTTCTCCGCCGAGACATTGTCCACGAAGGGCAAGTCCGGTTCGGTTGGTGTCGTGAGCTCCAGGACCTCCAGGGACGAAAATTTATCCTGCGTTACATTGGCCAATTTTTGCGCTAGGGGTGTTGTCACAGCGAGCTGGATTTTTCGTATGCGACCCCAGTGCTGGAGGGCAGCAACGATATTATCTTCATCGCCAGCGGCCAGTGGATAGTATTGCATAATGATAGGCAAGTTTGGCCAACAGTGTAAAGTGTCCTTGACAGGAGTTCCGTTGGTGCAGAATAGTCCCAATCCCAACCGGCGCGTTGAATCAAAGATGATAGACCGCCAGGTTCGACACACGTGTGCAAGCCTATGCCATTCCCATGGACGTCCTCGCGAAACGGCGACTGCATGTGAGCGACAAGAACAGAATATTTCGGCGAGTAGTTCTTCAGGGAGTTTATTGATTGCGGCAACCACCCCTGCAAAGTAAAAATAAGCTTTCGTCACATACAATATATCATTGCGCATTCGCATAAAGCGTACCTTCATGGAGCTGGCGATTCAATACTTCACGGGGAAGAACGGTATGCTCGGTGTCCTGTTCCTCGGGAGGCATATCTACTTACATCAGCTTATTATCGATGAAAGTGCCAGTGAAAGAAGGTATGGTCCATACCGATCATGGGTAGGGCCCGAGATGGAGGTAGGACGGTTAAACCAGTTTGCCGTTTGGGGACCTAAATACTTAATTTGATTCTACATGGAATCGGATGAAAGCAATGGGCATACTGGTGAGTTCTATTACGGGGGAGCTACTTTCCTTCAAGCGCCGTAGAAGCAGACCTTATATTAGAAAACCCAGGAACCCGACCCCAGCCACTCTAATATTCTCAAGAGCGCTCGCTGCCCACACGTGTGCGTCATCTATTCAGGATATGGAATTGCGATGGGTGCCTGTGAAGTCAGATGGGGGAGAGTGAGCGCGTGAGCGAGGTCGTCACTGGCAGCGAGGTCGTCACTGGCAGGGGAGCGCGTATATTCCCACGCTGCTTGCGCTGTTGTTCCTCGCGTTAGAGCACGACGTGGAGAACACAATGTCGCTTCCAGCTCAAATTATGACCCTCGCCGTGTCTGCGTGAATCCATTCCCATTCCTTGAGAGGATTAACCTAGGCAAGCACCGTCGTACCCTCGGCGTCTACCTCGCCGGCGGCCTCGCAAGCCCACCCTTCCCCCAGACTGCAACCATCCATCCACTCACATATGCTCCCTTTCTTTTGACCAGTTCTCCCTTGGGACTTTGGACCTTCTTCGATGCTGCCATCCTCTCCGCGCATGCTCACCCACCATACGACGAGCCGGACTGTCCTGTGCCCAATTGCCCATGCACGTCTCGTCGTCTCATTCGCAGCTTGCCCGGGATATGCTCGCTCCTCGGCATTCTCGTCATCAACTTGATCGACAAGGACCGTATCCGCGGAGAAGAGGGCTTCGGTGACCCACGTGCCGTCTGGCGCGCCCATTTCTTTCTCTTCGTCGGCCTTGCCCTCATGCCAGTGGCTGGCGGTTTGGCAGGCAGCACGGTGCGTTCTTTCTCCTTTCCCACAAATACTTTGAGGTCGAATGACACGGATCACAGCGATCTTGCAATGACGAGGACGACACTGCACGGGTGACGGGCATTTCGGCGGCTGCCCATGCACAGCGGGTAGCAGGGATTTACATTGTGCACGCGGTGTCGCCGTCCTCCGGCCCGGCCCAGCGGTCGCGCTTGAAATTATCGACTTCGTATCCAATTGCACCTGAATTTCGATTCATTACCGCAAGGTGAAGAGAAAAGAGAGGTATGCCTCGGGTGCGCGCGTGTTCAGTTTCTGGGCCAATCGGCTTTTCGACACGAACTCCTTGCCCGCGCATCCTGACATGTTCAGTTCGCGCCGCGCTCCAATTGGAGCTCCCAGACTGTGTACCGCACGTGTACCCTGCAGTCTGCGTCAGCGCTGCGAGGATGGTCTCTGACGATGAAATGCTAAAACATCGACATATAATTTAGCGGCGACAGTTTGACATCACAATTTGCTTGGATCAAGCAAAAGATAAAACAAAGGCTGAACGCGGCCACGTGGCGTTAGACCCCTTTACCCTTTGGACAGTGTTATACAGTTTCTCTGAGGGAAACGACCGATTCTATTTCTCAACGACAGCCGCTTCTTCGCATACTTAATAGTATTGCCTTGTCTTGGCAGAAGGGTCCTTGGGGGTGTAACCATAGAATCGACACGTAGCCTGATACGAGGTGGCCTGCCTGTCAAAGGCGGTAGAGAATCGGATACACTTCGTGGTTGCCACCACAATTGAAGGGCATCTACATACATCCCCTCACCTAAGGGCTGCCGGTGCCGGTGAGCCCATGCCACGCCCCATGTACGCTAGCCTTAGAAATGGAGGTTCCCGCAGCTCGCAGAACGAGGAAAGTGAATTATAGCAGCAATACATCTCTGTCAAATGTCGACATATGTCGACATCACCTCTCCCTTAGAGTAAGGGTACAGCTGTAGCTGACATCGCTTCAAATTCGAAAGAACTAGTACATCGCGAGCCTGAGGCCTCGGACATCACAAGTCAAAGTCGGCGACCCCCACACCAAGCCTTTCACCAAGCTTTGCCTGAACGGGAAACACATCGGAATACACCGGGTGGTAGTGTACATGTCTACGAACAAGACTCTTGACACCGCTGTATTAGATGTTGAGGCATCCCCGAATTACGAGCGATGCTATGACTACTCGAAGAAGCACTCTAGGGGCGTAGCCCTGAATCTCACTAGAGCTCCTGAGGCCGCAGCCCTCTTGGCATCACCAATGCAAACGCCCCTCCCGAAGCCGATCTCCCGTCCGTTGACTGTGAAGCTCAGCACAAAGGTAAGGTTCTCGATATGACTGGCCAACTCACACTTAGCAGTTGCATAATGGGTTCTTTGATTCTCAGGACCTTCGTAGCGTAGGGCCCATGAGAGATAGCGCGTAAGGTTGCCCCTCGGGTGACCTCGAAGGGCCATATTGAGTTGTAAGGCGGGATCTCCCTTGCATTGCGCGCATCAGTACTTCGTGGTTGTCCCTAGCCTTTAGATCTAAAGAGAAAGGTACTGTACCCTTGATTCAGATGATGCAACAGAAACGTTTCTTTTCTCGAGAACCGGGGGCCCTGGGTGTCGTATGATTGCGGCTATCAAACCAACATTCAGCACTTCCTGCGTTCCTTGTGGTGATACAGGACACATACCGCCGTTCTCTGTGAGAACAGGAATTTTATTTTCATGTAAAAACTTCTCTACTGCGTCGGCAGTCAAGATTTCCTAGGAGTGTGCATTGAATTGTGATTGACCTTGGGTATGAGTCTAGTATCTTGACTTGGACGTACCACATCCTTAATGAGATCGAGGTCATCATCGTGGGCAATAGCTATGGTGTCCTCCGGACATTGCTTTGAACCCAACTGAGTCGAGTTGAAGCAAACGGCCACAACCAGAGACGAACCTCTGCAATATAGTCCAAAACAGCGACGAGCGGGTCACGATACTGGAATCAACGTGTCATGCTTCTTCTTCCGTCACCCCACTGCAAAGCTGCTTACTTTCGGAGCATATGGGACGCTGGTCACTTGTATCTCACCCTCATCACGGTTGTCAGGGTCATCGGGAAGCGGTCCGGCTGCAGCCCGGAGGGTGGTGGTCCAGAACAAGATGCGCTTCGCTCGGAAGCCCTTGATGAAGACACATTGATTCGGAGCCGGTTGTGGATTATTCTCAATACAGGCAAGATCAATCCACGGCGAGTAGAAGTAGAAAAAATAATGTACTGGGTCGTGACGACTGTTGTCATTCATGACGGAACCATGGATATTGCGCCAAGTAAAACTTGCCCTCCCGTCAGAGTGCGATTGGACTAATAGGGAAACCTTGGACTTGGCGGCGGGGTCGCAGAATGCGGCGATGGCCCATGACTTGGCTAGAGTACAGCCGGTGACGAGGATGAGGTCTTCCATGCGCTCGACGCCCAGTCTGTTCTTCTGTGACCAGGCGAACCAGCTAGCCACATTGTCTCGGATGTAGTCCTCGAACGCCTTTGTGCGAAGAACGTCTTCACGTGCGGCCTCGATAGGCAGGGACAAAAGAGCTCCGATACCCGGGCACTCATACGTGAGGCTTTCGACACTGAGGAGGACATTAGAGTCGAACGAGGCCGGGTCTGAGTCGAGGGATAGGACACTGATGGCTTACTCGTTGGGCGTCGCAGTTACCGGATTGTATTCCTCCGTGGACACGCGGCGAGAGCGGTAGTCTCCTTTGTTCAAAGTCGATTTTCGGGAATTGACGAATGGATCCAAGTGGAGAGGAACGTAATGGTCCGGTTTGCCAATCTTCTGATTAGATGGATGGTCATGTGGAAGGATCACATTGAACATGCGACTGAAAGACCCTTCGCGCACGAAACCGACGTCGCCAATTGAGACGCGGTGATTGATAGTCGAATCGGGTGCTGGGTCCCACAAAGCAAGCCCGAGATACAAGGAGGAGAGCTGTTCCCTATAAACGTTGAATGGTTCATCCACTGGCATAATGGAAAGAAACTGGGAGAGTACTTGTCGGCGCCATCAGTTGTACATGTACAGTATGTATTGGTCACGACCGCCGTGCACGACGCACACACACGAGACACCAGGACACCGCCACACCGACACCAATCGCATATATCACTCGATTCACGTGATAGCATTCTGACCACGTGGACGGTGGACAAGAAAAGAAAAGAGATTTATATGGACACAACAGACCGCATAGACCGGCTGGACCGCATCATTCTCATTCTGCTGAGAAACGGTAGTCACCGTAGGGTCTTGACCTATCTCTTTTGGTCATGCTTCGTTACTAACTCGTTCTTATCCGCGCGTGAATTGAGGTCGCCGGCGCGTTTGCTTTTCCATTCAGCTCGTCACGCTTGCATCGCAGCGATCTTGCAAGGACGAGGACGCCACTCCACGGGTGACGGGAATTTCGGCTGCCCATGCACAGCGCACAGCAGCTACAGCGCCAGTTTCTCGCGCGCTTGTGAGCAGCCTGAGGGCCAGCGGGTAGCGGGGATGTACATTGTGCACGCGGTGTCGCCGTCCTCCGGCTCAGAGTCGAACAAAACAAGCTGTCAGGCCTGTGGTCGCACTTGAAATTATCGACTTCGCACCCAATTGCACCCTAAATTTCGATTCATTGCCGCAAGGTGAAGAGAAAGGAGAGGTAAGCCTCGGGTGTACGCGCTTTCAGTTTCTGGGCCAGTCGGCTTCTCGACACCGACACCACGAACTCCTTGCCCGCGCTTGACATGTTCAGTTCGCGCCGCGCTCCAATTGGGGCTTCCAGACTGTGTACCGCCGTACGTGTACCCTGCAGTCTGCGCCAGCGCTGCGAGGAGGGTCTTTGACGACGAAATGCTAAAACATCGACATATTATTTGGCCGTGACAGATTTGACATCACAGTTTGCTTGGATCAAACAACTCCCGATAAAAAACAAAGGTTGAACGCAGACACGTGGGGTAGACCCCTTGGCCTAGGACAGTTTCTCTAAGGGAAAAAGACCAGTTCTATTTCTTCTCGAGCCGCTTCTTCGCATACATAATGAGTGCTTGCCTCGTCTTGGCAGAAGGGTCCTTAGCGGGTGTAATCATAGAATCATAGAATCGGCACGTACCCTGATACCGGTGACAGAGGTGGCCTGCCTGCCAAAGGCGGCAGAGGACGATACACCTCGTGGTTGCCACTACAAAGGCATCTACATACACCATTGTCGCAGGTACAGATGGAGGTTCCCGCAGTTCGCAGAACAAGGAAAGTGAATTATCCCAGACAAACATCAATCACCTCTCCCGAATGTGGATACCAAGTTGTCTGTTCATTTCCCCCGTCCCCTCTATCATTCTTCAAAGGGTGTGACTGTAGGTTCATTCATCGTTGGAGAAAAGTAGCATGGGTGGGCCGAGAAGGAAAGCGAAAACAGGCGGTGCGTCAACTAACGGGGACTCTGGAGCGAATGGCATAAAGGTGAAGCAAGTCATACGCCATCCGGCGAATATTCCGATACAATCTCGAGCCTATTCCTACCACGCAAAAGATCAATTTTACAAATGCCTTTGCCGCGCTCCTCTGCACTTTTGCATCTCTGTTTGAACGAAGTGGCAACCGCGGTTCGATCCACTTTGTCTAAACATTTCCATTCTTTCTCGGCTGACCGCCTCATGTCCTCATCTATCGCCCTCAGTACGTCCTGAACGGTGACGGCGGCAGCTGAAGAGTCGTCCCATGTCTGGATGCTGATTGGTTGCGGATACAGCTCGTTCTCCAGCTTCAGCGATTTCATGGGTGGGTGGACAGCGGGGGAGGTCAGTTCCTCTATTGGAAGTTGGTCGTGGTTGAAAGGTTCGCTGACTCCGAGTTTGAGATGGTACTTTGTCAATGCGGGGTGTACGATCAGTGGGACCGGCTCTCCCTTGCATTGCGCGCATCAGTACTTCGTGGTTGTTCCTAGCCTTTAGCCCTAAGGAGAACGATACTGCACCCCTAATTCAGATGTTGCAACAAAAATTGCCTTGTCTTTCTCGAGAACCGGGGGCCCTTCTTCTGGGTCTCGTATGATTGCGGCTATCAGAACCGGCATTCAGCTCTTCGCGCGTTCCTTGTGGTGATGCAGGACACATACCACCGTTCTCTGTGAGAACAGGAATTTGATTGTCATGTAAAAACTTCTCTACTGCGTCGGCAGTCAAAACATCCTAGGAGCGTGCATTGGGATTGACCTTGGGTATGAGTCTAGCATCTTGACTTGGACGTACCACATCCTTGATGAGATCGAGGTCATCATCGTGGGCAATAGCTATGGTGTCATCCGGGCATTGCTTTTGAACCCAACTGAGTCGAGTTGAAGCAAAAGGCCACAATCAGAGTACGAACCTCTGCAATATAGTCCAAAACAGCGACGAGCGGGTCACGATACTGGAATCATGATCAATGTGTCATGCTTCTTCTTCCGTCACCCCACTGCAAAGCTGCTTACTTTCGGAGCATATGGGACACTCGTCACTTGTATATCATCCTCATCACGGTTGTCAGGGTCATCGGGAAGCGGTTCGGCTGCAGCCCGGATGAGTTTGGTCCGGAACCAGGCCCGGCGCTTTGCTCGGAAGCCCTTGATGAAGACACATTGATTCGGATGTGGAATATTCTCAATACAGGCAAGATCAATGCACGGCGAGTAGAAGTAGAAAAAAAATGTACTGGGTCGTGACGACTGTTGTCGTTCATTACGGAACCATGGATGCTGCGCCAAGTAAAACTTGCCCTCCCGTCATCGTGCGATTGGACCGATAGGGAAACCTGGGAGTTGGCGGTGGGGTCGCAGAACGCGGCGGTGGCCCATGACTTGGCTAGAGTACAGCCGGTGACGAGGATGAGGTCTTCCATGCGCTCGACGTCCAGTCTGTTCTTCTGTGACCAGGCGAACCAGCTAGCCACATGGTCTCGGATGTAGTCCTCGAACACCTTCGTGCGAATAGTGTCTTCACGAACGGCCTTGTGAGGCAGGGACAAAAGAGCCCCGACACCCGGGCACTTATATGTGAGGCCTTCGAAACTGGAGAAGACATCAGAGTCGAAGGAGGCTGGGTCCAGGGATAGCACCTGATGGCTTACTCGTTGGGCGTCGCAGCTAGCGGATTATGGGCGTTTTCCTCCGTAGACACGTGGCGAGAGAGGTAGTCTGGTTTCTTCAAAGTCGATTCTCGGGAATTGAAGAATGGTCCCAAGTCGAGAGGGTCGTAACGGTCCGGTTCGCCAATCTTCTTATTGGATGGATCGTCGTATGGAAGGATCACATTGAACATGCGAAGAAAAGCCCCTTCGCTCACGAAACCGACGTCGCCAATCGAGACGCGGTCATTGATGCTCGGATTGGGTGCCGGGTCCCACAATGCAAGCCCGAGATACAAGGAGGAGAGCTGTTCCCTATAAACGTTGGATGGTTGATCCAGCATAATGGGAAGAAACTAGAAGAGTACTTGTCGGCGCGGCCATCAGTACTAGTATTGTATTAATTGGTCACGACCGTCGTGCACTCCGCACACACACGAGACATGAGGACACCGCACCCACACCAATCGCATATATCACTCGATTCACGTGATAGCATTCCAACAGTGCACATTTTGGACAGCCCGCAAGAAGAGTGATTTAGTGGACAACAGTAGTTTATCACCGCCGCTCTTGCAACTTGTCAGGGAAGTATGTCAACTGACGGGGTCTCTGGAGAGAATACTATCTGCGGAGCAAATATCTCGTCGTGACACCCTTCGAGCCACTCAGGAGCCTGGACTGTGAGAAGTTGCGGATACCCTTGGTGGTTCTCAAGCTTGATTGTTGTTGTCGTCGAATATATTGCATTATCTACGACGCTGCATGTTTCCGAAACCCATCGCGGGGTAACCCCTTTCGACATTGCCCCATGGCCATGCATTACGGGTGACCAGCTCCATAGCTAGTCTGATCACTCTGATGCTTGGCTAAGAGGTCCGGGTCGCTCAAGAAGTCCACGTAACCATACTGATCGAATAAGTCCTCGACACGGTCAGGATCCGTGTGGTGGATGTGTGCACTGCTGCCAGTCACTGCTCATGCTCAGGTGTCTTCAAAGCCTGAAGTCGCGGCTTTTGGTGGCTAAGCCCAACTTGAATACTTGTAGAGTGATTATACCATTTTTCCTACTACTATCAAGGGGGTGGCGGAACGCGGATCCTGGACCTGGGGCTGACCCGGCTGAGTGAGTTTATTGCTTGGTGTTTCTGTTCATTATCGGCCCTCCATGCCGTCACAAGCCCGCTTGGGACTGCCCGGCTCCTACAAGCCCGGCCCTGGCCGGCTTACGGCATTGAGCCGGCCGTGTGCATCACTACGCACAACGAATATACGAATATAATGATATAATGCACAACATCCAACATCGCCCACCAGGCCATATCACCAGCTAGTCATACATACAATCAAAACCACTGCACAGAATGTTACACGGAGCACACATGGCAGTGCTGATATGCCAGATATCAACGTCAAGTGAACGTAAGGTGAACGAAAACAATGGTCGATGGGCGATACGGGATTAGTTAGAAACATTGATCGTTGGGGTCTGAATGTTATGCTCGTCATACTCCGGAAGGTCCTATTGGAGCAGCATTTATGGCTCTTGAATGGAGCCTCAGGCTGCCTGACCCCGTTACAGGATCGGGTGGGGCGCCCGCGTGTGCGCTTGTGGAAAGTGAGTTAGGAAAGGTGTCTACTGCACAGACAAGAAAGCGAATCCTACCGTGCGTTAGAAATATTGATCGTTGGGATCTGAATGTTATGCTCGTCATACTCCTGAAGGTCCTCTTGGAGCGCAGCATTTATGGCTCTTGAATGGAGCCTCAGGCTGCCTGACCCCGTTACAGGATCGGGTGGGGCGCCCGCGTGTGCGCTTGTGGAAAGTGAGTTAGGAAAGGTGTCTACTGCACAGACAAGAAAGCGAATCCTACCGTGCGTTAGAAATATTGATCGTTGGGATCTGAATGTTATGCTCGTCATACTCCTGAAGGTCCTCTTGGAGCGCAGCATTTATGGCTCTTGAACGGAGCCTCAGGCTGCCTGACCCCGTTACAGGATCGGGTGGGGCGCCCGCGTGTGCGCTTGTGGAAAGTGAGTTAGGAAAGGTGTCTACTGCACAGACATGAAAGCGAATCCTACCGTGCGTTTTGGAGGAGCTCGCGTTGCATCTGCTCCAGGAGATCTAAGCTTTGTGGAGAGTTGTAATCGCGTAAATCGGTAAGCGACTCGACGTGAGAACGATAGACGGTTTTGTAGCGCTCGTCATTCCAACACGAGTTCTTCCATGTACCATCAACCCACTCGTCAATGCAGCACTCTATCTGATAACAGCAAGGAAAAATCGTCAGTCAGCATCCAAAATTCAAGGCGGTAGAGCGTAGCTTCGATCCGTACCACCGTCAATACGAGCGCTATGGCCTGGATGGGAATCGGCGCGAAGTATTCGTAGAAGATGATGCCGTCACTATCTTTGTTCTGGAACCACAGCGCATTGATAGCCCTTTGGATGATGGGGTGTCGATATGGGTGACACGGTTTCCCGCCAAAGTTGGGTTCCTGTCCCGGGTTTAGTGGGTTGAAAATGATGGTGCAATGTGACAAACGCGATAAATGAAAGACATCGAGGTCAGCAGGGCCTGTGCGTGGCGTGCATTGTGGCTGATGCTATCGGGAGCTCGACTGGTGTCAAAGCCATACAATGACTCTACGGTATGCTTCATCCCCGTATTCATGTCGGAGAGGAGCGCCATGCTGGTGTCTGCAAGCTAAACATTCACGTGAAGCCATGCGATATTTGACATTAGTCGAGACTTGCCTCTTCATCTTGTAGTGGGAACAGACTGGGGTTTACGCCCGCCCTCACACAAGCTTCGTTCCACGCCCACGCGAGCCAGACACCCTTCGTAGAGGGCGATGGAAATGCATCTTCGCAGATGAGCTTGCATCGGTAAAGGCGTCGGGCAACGCTCATTGCGTAGGCAATGGTATCTTGTAATGCAATGGACAACGTCAGGTTCAAGTCAGGAAAGTGCCAAGTGGGGCTCAGGCTGACCAGGTTCTGATAGACCCGATTGACGAGAAAAAAGGGCATTGTCGCTGGCTCTGCCCGATACACGCTGCGGTAGGAATGAGGAATAGGATACGAGAGGTCGCATGTGAAGACAACCTCGACATATCGGTGAGCACTCTTAGTAGCCTTACGATATTCTCGAGCATGTAGGAGCCTTGTAAATCCCGCTTTGGAACCCAAACCAACTTTCATTTCCCGAGCACTTCCCAACATTAGTGCATCAGCAGCCGCGATGCATTTCAGGGAAGGGGTCTCACAGGGCGATTTTCTCTTCTATAATTCTGTGGTCGCGTTCGCTGATCAGGTGGTGATATTCAGCGGCCATGAAGCCCGCTTTTTCTTTCTCGTAAACTCGAACCGGGAGCCCTTCTTCTGGGCCTCGTACGATTGCGGCTGTCAAAACCAGATTTCAGGTCTTCCCGCGTTCCTTTTGGTGATACAAGACACATACCGCCGTTCTCTGTGAGAACAGGAACGTCATTTTCATGTAAAAACTTCTCTACTGCGTCGGCAGTCAAGATTTCCTAAGAGCGTGCGTTGGGGTTGACCTTGGGTATGAGTCTAGCATCTTGACTTGGACGTACCACATCCTTGATGAGATCGAGGTCATCATCGTGGGCAATAGCTATGGTGCCATCCGGGCATTGCTTTTGAACCCAACTGAGTCAAGTTGAAGCAAAAGGCCACAACCAGAGAGACGAACCTCTGCAATATAGTCCAAAACAGCGACGAGCGGGTCACGATACTGGAATCAACGTGTCAAGCTTCTTCTTCCGTCACCCCACTGAAAAGCTGCTTACCTTCGGAGCATATGGGACGCTCGTCACTTGTATCTCATCCTCATCACGGTTGTCAGGGTCATCGGGAAGCGGTTCGGCTGCAGCCCGGATGGGTCTGGTCCGGAAAAAGACGCGCTTCGCTCGGAAGCCCTTGATGAAGACACATTGATTCGGAGCCGGTTGTAGATTAGTCTCAATACAGGCAAGGTCAATTCACGACGAGTAGAAGTATAAAAAAACCGTACTGAATCGCGACGACTGTTGCGATGAATTACGGAACCATGAATGCTGCGCCAAGTAAAACTTACCCTCCCGCCATCGTGCGATTGGACCGATAGGGAAACCTTGGACTTGGCGGTGGGGTCGCAGAACGCGGCGATGGCCCATGACTTGGCTAGAGTACAGCCCGTGACGAGGATGAGTTCTTCCATGCGCTCGACGCCTAGTCCGATCTTCTGTGACCAGGCGAACCAGCTAGCCACATTGTCTCGGATGTAGTCCTCGAATACCTTCATGCGAAGAACGTCTTCACGAACGGCATCAGCAGGCAGGGACAAAAAAGCTCCGACACCCAAGCACTTATACGTGAGGCCTTCGGCACTGGCGAGGACATTAGAGTCGAACGAGGCCGGGTCCGGGGATAGGACACTGATGGCTCACTCGCTGGGCCCCGCGGCTTGCGGGTTATCATTTTCCTCCGAGGACACTTGGCGAGAGAGGTAGTCTCCTCCGTCCAGTGTCGGTTTTCGGGAATTGACGAATTTACCCAAGTCGAGAGGATCGTAATGGGCCGGTTCGCCAACCATCCGATTAGATGGATGGTTATGTGAAAGGGTCACATTGAACATGCGACTGAAAGCCCCTTCGCGCACGAACCCGACGTCGCCAATTGAGACGCGGTCATTGACGGTCGGATCGGGTGCCGGGTCCCACAAAGCAAGCCCGAGATAATGGGAGGAGAGCTGTTCCCTATAAACGTTGAATGGTTCACCCACTGGCATAATGGAAAGAAACTAGGAGAGCACTTGTCGGCGCTGCCATCAATTGTACACTGGCATGCACGACGCACACACGAGGGACACCGCCATACTAGTACCTACAGTCCTACACCAATCGCAAATATCACTCTGATCATGATAGCATTCTGAACACGTGGACATTGGACATTTGTGGACAGCAAAGTGATTTATAGTGGACAAAAGTAGTTTATCATACCCATAGAACTGTCAGATGTGGTATCCATAACTAGATAGTCGACCCGGAGATCAATCGATCAAGCCGGAGATCATCTCTTTTGGTCACTGCCAGCTCCGTTACACGCAGCGAATCGAAGTCGCCGACGCGTTGGGTCTTTCCCTTAGTTTCCAGTTTCTACACTGAGGTCCGAAGATCTGAAATCTGAACGTCTGAACACAAGAGCGCAACCTTACAGTAAGCCTTAGTCATGGCTCACCCCATCTCCACTGCGAAATCGCATCCTGGTGTACTCAATCTCCATATTCACCACCAGGCTGGCGAATGATGTACTGTATCATTTGCTCAATTTTTATTTTTATTTACACTGGGGTATCTGAAATACGGCCCGCTACATGGTCAACACGTTGAAGCCCTTCGTCAAATCGTCCATCATGTTGCGGACTTGTGTGAACATCCTCACGCCACAAGACCCACCCTCGACGTGCTGACAGAGCCCACCGAGCGTGACAAACTCCTTCTGGCAATCTGACTTTGGGCACTTGTATATTTCCTCCTCGTGGCGCAGGCTCTTCAAATGCTGGTTGAGCCGCACGAGCGTCCCGAACGTGGAGTTGCACAAGAAGCACTCGTATGCCCCCGCATCCTCGTTCCATGAGCGCTCCGTCGCCCATGTCACAGGTGCAGGCGGGGGCTCGAACCGACCGAGGGGCCCCGTGAGTAGCCGAGCGGGATTCGTTATGTAATTGTTCGTGTCCGCGCGGACGACGATGCGATTCAGTTGCTCGCGCGTCATCCCCGATGGGCAGGTGTCCGATTCGAAGTGGAGCGTGAGCGCCGCGGCAGAGACGAAGGACTTGAAGCAGCCGCGGCCGGGGCAGTGCACATTGCACGGTTGATGTCGTTTCGACCTCAGGTGGTGACTAAGGTTACTCTCGCTCTGGAAGCCCCGTTGGCAATCCGTGCAGTAAGTGTGCACGTCGCGGTCGTGTTCTTGGAGGTCCTTGTAGTCGTCAAATAGCTGTACATTGGCAGTTAGCCAGCGAGGCAGAAGGGCTTGGTGGAAAAGTGTTACCGACCTCGTAGCACTGGAGGCAGGAGTGGTGGTCTTCCTCGAAATGGCCTTTTAAATCGTCCGCATCATCAAACTCCTCTCCACACTTGAAGCAAAAATGATGGCCGAGCCTTTGTCCATAGTGGAATCGCAGGCTAGCTTTAGACCCGAAGACCTAGCCCTACGTCAGTCTCATCAGACACCCGGCAACGGTGGGAATGCTGACCCTATGTGTTAGGCAATACCGATGCTTCGCGTCCACGTGTTGTTGCAACGCGCCGAGGCTCTCGAAATCGAGGTCACAGTCATGACACAGCCAGTGAGAGTTGGAATGTTTTATGTGGAGCTCTAGGGCACAGTCATCCGGAAACCGTCGTGCACAGCGATCGCAATACCCCATCAGATGGTCGTGGTCCGAAGTGAAGAGTGTGACGGCTAGCGAGGACTCGAAGTTCAAATTTATATTTACTAGGGGGGGGCATGTGCGAAGCACGCGAAGGATGGATTGTCTGACAGAGGGATCACATGTGTGAAAAGTAATTGATCAAGATGGATTGAGATTGGTCCAGCACAATAGCATGTTTCTTCTGGCCCCTATCACTTTAAAGGTGTCCCATGTCAATTCATCATTGGCCAGATTTGCAAGATCGTGAATGCATTTTGGAAGAGCCGTGCGAAGCATGAGATGCATGAGAGTTCGGGAGCGGGAGCAATTGCACGACCACGCGCAGACATTTCCTACTGACTAGGCAGGACTGACCACAATCCATGGCGCACACCGCGAATCCCATGTCCCAAAAACCTGCCTCTGTTGTCCATTTTGGAGTGCGGTGGTGGACTCGGCTGGAGAAGAATGATGTCCTCTCCCAGCTGCGTGACAAGCTTTGGGGCAATTGCTTTGGGGTGTTGATATATCGCCGCCACACGCCGGTCCCTCATCTCGAACCAGTAACACGGCTGTCGGGCCTTATAAAGAAAGTCATCAGGAGTCGGCATCCCTTGAACTCGAACCACTGTCATGATTATGTGGAGTTATCCAGCACCAGGAACCACACTGAGCGTAGATGTTGTATGATGACTTGCAGTTGACTTGCACGCCACCGGCTGGTCCTTGCGAGCCTTATATTAAGGTTAGGGTCAGCTGGGGTTGACCGAGTCACTGCAAGTCAAGTCCAGTCATCGAAGGGGAACATCTCCAAAAATTATTTCTTTACTGTCCTCGCGGTACAACCCGCTGCATCGCAGCACAGTTTCTATATCCCTCATTGAACGCCAACGCCGTCTGTCTAGCACAAAGACCGCCAGGGCTATGCCGTTCAAATTGCCAACGTTACCAGATGTCCCTGGAGCGGACCCCTCCCGCGCCGTGCTGGATACATTCAAAGTAGCCATCGCGAAGCGTGTCGCGGATGCTCTGCCGCCTCTGACCGTCGAGAAAGTCTATCAGGGTGTCGACTATGGCAAGAAGGGGGTCGATTTTACCATCGCACTCCCCCGCTTCCGACTGCCAGGTAAAGTCGACGTGCTTGCCAAGACAGTCATCGATCAGGTGTGCAACCCACCAATTGTATTTGCGCTACTCCGCTTAGCATCACTCCTACCGTGGGGCCTCTTTCGCACTCTGTGGCGATATCGCCCGCGCGCAGTTTCAAGCCGACGATTTCGTCGAATCCGTCACGCACGACAAGGCGTTCTTGCATATCATGCTCAAGACGCCCTCCCTCGTCCGCGCCGTGCTCACTCAGGTGCACGAGCTCACGTATGGCGCGCCGTCTGGGAAGCCCGAGTATGGCACGAACGCGTCCGGCGCAGGCAAGAAAGTCGTGATCGAGTATTCGTCGCCGAACATCGCGAAGAGTTTCCACGTCGGCCATCTCCGCTCGACCATCATCGGCACGTTTTTGTCGAATCTGTACAAGGCCTGTGGGTGGGAAGTCGTTTCGATGAATTATTTGGGGGATTGGGGCACTCAGGTACGTCCGATCGCTGGTGCTTCTGCATGCCCTCCCTTCTGGCATCTGCCCAAACGTCGTTGAAAGGGCTACCGATGCGATAACACGCTCACACCTTCACGGGTTCATAGTTCGGCTTGATCGCCGTTGGTTTTGAGAAATACGGCTCGGAAGAAGAGCTTCAAAAAGATGCGATTAAGCATCTCTTTGACGTCTACGTGAATATCAATAAGGACGCCGAGTCCGACCCGGGTGTCAAAACTGCCGCGGCGGCCTGGTTCAAGCGTATGGAAGATGGGGATGAAGATGCACTCAAGAATTGGCGCGTGTGGCGTGAGCTATCTGTGAAGAAGTACGCCGAAGAGTACGAGCGATTAAACGTACATTTCGATGTGTACACTGGCGAGAGCAAGGTCGGGAAGAAGTGGCAGGACCATGCGTTAGAACGACTGAATGAGATGGGGCTGATAAGTGATGTAGAAGGCGCCAAACTTGTCGATTTGGAGAAGTGGAAGCTCGGGAAGGCAGTGTTGCGTAAAAAGGGTGCGTCCATCCCATTCGTCTCAACTCTATCTCACCCGCGCCTCCATCTTCATGATGACCCAGACGGGACGTCCATTTACTTGACCCGTGATATTGGCGGGGCGATCGAGCGCTACGAACAGCACAAGTTCGATAAGATGCTTTATGTCATCTCATCACAGCAGGACCTACACACGGCACAGTTTATCAAGATGTTACACCTCATGGAGTTTCCCTGGGCCTCGAGCATAGAACACGTTAACTACGGACTCGTACTTGGCATGAGCACGCGCAAAGGGACCGTCGTCTTCCTCGAGCAGATCATTCGCGAAGCTGCAAGTGTGATGCACGAACAAATGAAGAAGAACCAGGAGAAGTACGCCGCAGTGGAGGATCCGGAACAAACGAGTCTCGAAGTTGGCCTTGCAGCGATCAAAATCCAGGACATGGCCGCCAAGCGGTGCGCGACAGTCTCACAACGCGGCCCTCTCTCCTCTCACGCGCTGGCTGAACTCTCACGGTTCGGTTCACAGAATAAACAACTACAACTTCAACTGGGACCGGATGACGTCCTTCGAAGGCGACACGGGGCCGTACCTGCAATACGCCCACGTCCGCCTGACGTCGCTCACGCGCAAGAACCCGGAACTGCTGCCGCTGCCGCCGCCGGAACAGATCGGCGCCGAGACGCTCGCGGAGCACCCCGCGGCGCGCGAGATCGTGTTCCTGCTGGGGACGTACCCGGACGTGGTGCGGACCGCGCTGCGCACGCACGAGCCGAGCGGCGTTGTCACGTTCGCGTTCCGGCTCGCGCACGCGATCTCGAGCGCGTGGGAGACGGTCGTGGTGAAGGGCGAGGCGGACGTCGAGCGCGCGCGGGCCCGGATGTGGCTGTATTTGTGCGCGCGGGACGTGCTCGGGGCCGCGATGCGGTTGCTGAGCATTCGGCCGTTGGAGCGGATGTGAGGGGGAGGGCCTTGAACTTCTCATTCTGTGGGATGGCCCGCAATTTGTGTGCCGATAGCAGTTATAATAGAGCTGGAGAAATGCAAGAGATGGGCTATAGTTGGGCTATGGACAAGTCGACGCGTCGAAAGGCTCGGACATGCTCCAATCACGTGCGCTCCCTCCATCCCTCCATCAGTGGCTACTCCACTTAGCAACCCTTTCACCGTGTTTCAATTTCATCGTGTTTCAATATGATCAGATTTGATGATCACTTGACATAGTTGACATATTCGTTCGAATGACTTCGCTCATGGAGCTGCTCCCAAATTTCCTCCCATCATGCCAGTGGGCCAACCGTTCAACATTTATCGAGATCAACTCACTTCCCTGCACCACGGGCATGCGTTGTGGGAACCAAACGTACCAAACCCCAGAGATGGTACTTATGAGCGGGTCTCTGTAGGTGACGTTGGTTATGTACGTGAAGGACATTTCTGTCGCATGTTCAATGTCACCCTGGCGTGGGACCATCCCTCGAACAAGAAACTTTGTGAGCCAGAGCCTTACAAGCCCCTGGACTGTGATCCACTCGCGGATATCCATAGAGCGACTTTGGCCAAAGGAGATTACCACTCTCGTCAAGTGTCCACCGCAACACAGGAAAATGCCAGCAATATACGGGCCACGCCACATAGCAAGTTGGTCGCTGCTCTGTTAAGGCCTTTTGGAAACGGAAACGGAAAGACACTGACAATCCATTCTCGCGGCGGTGTCGAAAGTGTCACGTACAGGTGCCGGAGTCAAGGAGCACTGCTATCTCTCCCGTACGAAGGTGAGGACGAAGATGTTATCCATCCGGAGGTGTTCGAGGACTACATGCGAGCGAACGTGGCCAACTGGTTCGCCTGGACGCAGAAGAACGGACTGGGCATCGAACGCATGGAGGACCTCATTCTCGTCACTGGATGTACCTTAGCCACCACATGGGCCGCTGCTGCATTTGTTGACCCCGCTGTGGAGGCGGAAATCTCCCTGTTGTTGTTCCGAAGGCTTGATCGTGGGGTAAATTTCAAATGGAATAAAACTCGTCGCACGGTTGCACATCGCAACAGTCGTTCTGACCCAGTTCGTCTTTTGACCATGTTTACTCCCCGTACGCTGATTCTTTCCTCTATTGGGTTGGAAGACTGATCTACGTCGGACAACGCGGAATCAATGCGTCTTCTTAAGGGGCTTCCGAGCAAAGCGCGTCGTCAAGACTAAGCTCCGAGCTGCAGCAGATGTTCCGAAAGTTGGTAATCTTGTAATGATGGGCTGGAGAAAGTCATCTAATTCGTTGGTTCCAGTATCGCGATCCGCTCATCAGTGTTTTGGACTATATCGCAGAGGTCCGTCTGCCTACGCCTAGGCCGTTCTTTTCGACTCTGTTGAGTGAGCCCAAACAGAAATGCCCCGAGGATTGCCTCGAGGACCCCATCGCCATTGCCCATGATGATAACCTTCAACTCGTTAAAAATGTGGTGCGTTCAAGTCACAATGCCGGACTTATCCATAGTCAACCATGACGCACTCGCCCAGGAAACCCTAACTGCAGACGCAGTTGAAAAGTTCTTGCGTGAAAATCGAATTCCTGTGCATGTTGAGAATGGCGGTGCATATTCTGCGTCACTGCAGGATATGCGAGAGGCGCTGAATTCTTGTTTCGACAGTCGCAACCCTAGGTGATAGTAATTCCACTGCTCTTCGCCCCCAAACACCCAACAGGCAGTTGCAGAAAGGTACACCCCACTTGGCGCGGATACACGGGTGCTGACGTATGATCTTCCCAGAGAAACATGAACATGTCCCAATCAAGGAACCGGTGACGAAGCGTCGTGTGCATTTCAACGAAGACCCCGTCGCGGAGGTGCATTCCATGCGATTCCCGGCGTCGTCAACATCGTCGCTTGTCTCGTCATCTGGGTCATCAACACCCTCTCCTCTCCCGCACGGGGCATTTCCACAACGCTCGGATCCTTCCCCGCAGCAGCAGCCGCAGGCCCCCAACTTATCACCAAAACCCAAACCAAGCGTCTTTGTGCCTGTCCCACCACCATCTCGTGTTTCTGACGTATCCATTCATTGGGCGCTTGCCGCACCAAGCTTGTCATATGATGTCCGTCTCCTTCCCTCCCAGTACAACCCATCCCTGTCGCCAGCTATCCTCGGCGCGGTCGCCTCTATACCACCACTGCCTTATCTGACACTCCGTATTGATGATCTTCCCTGGCGTTTCTCTGTTTTTCCCGATGCTGGCCTCGCCCGTGATCGGAAGGGTGTCACCATCCAGGATGTCTTACTCGGCGTATACCACCAGCTCCGCGTAGCGGTCAAGAGTGACGAGTATGAGGCCATGAGCAAGTACAAAATGGCAAAAACCTTCCAGGCATTCGAGCGCCGCGTCGGCACGGATCCGGTTCAGCGGGGGGCAGGGCTGCGGCGTATTGACTGCTTGGGTGGACGCTATATCGCTCAAGGACTCATCCATGCCGAGTCCCAGAATAGGATATGGACCGTCGTCGTTCAAGATCGAGATGTCCCGCCCAACGAGGCGCGTCCGTCGTCGAGTCGTTCGGAGTCGGAGCCCACCGCGTTGATGCCGGGTAGTATGCCGGCCGAACTCGAGGCTTGGTCGCTCGCGATTCAGCAGTTCCTGCAGAGATAAACCCAAAGCGGGGGGTTACGTCGTGCCGTTGACTTCAAGGCCGAGGAGCTGAGCAACAAGTCGGAATTAGACTGGCTTACTAGTGAAGAGCGGGTGGCGGCTTTGAGGCAGGTTTCAGAGTGAGAACACAACGAGACCAGGGGAACAACCCGAAGCCCAGACCGCGCAGAGGTGTCTGGGCGATGCAAGGCAAGACAGTGAGGTACTATGATGTATGGAGATCGAAATGGAGTGTCAGAGTTCCGTCCACAGCGTCGATTCCGCGGCGCCTTGTATACCCCGGGCCTGGCGCCCTCTTCATATCGAGCTTCCTATCGAGGAATTATATTAGATTTCTTTATATCAGTAGTGATCACTTTCCAGTGGACTTTGATTGTCCCCATCTACTACGAGATAAAGCGATTCAGACGAATTGCGCGTCCCATTTGCGGATCTCTGTGGGCGCGTGCTGCGCATACTGTCCCTCATGCTATTGCCCTTCTCTTTTCCGTTCTCACTCCCTTCCACTCTACGTCCCCCTTTGTGCTGCTGCCGCTGTGCCGGTGCATCATTCGTGCGTCCTATTCGCTCATTTGCGACGGCTATAGAGACAAACGTCTCTCACATGCCCACCACTTGTCACAAAGCATGCCTCGCACATGTCCTCGTTCACAAAAACATTCTTATTCAGTAATTGTTGTTGTCGTTGAATATATATTGCATATCTACGACGCTGCGTGTTTCCGAAACGCATCGCGGGGTAAACCCTTTCGACATTGCCCCATGGCCATGCGTTACGGGTGACCAGCTTCATAGCTCGTCTGATGCTTGGCTAAGAGGTCCGGGTCGCTCAAGAGGTCCACGTAACCATACTGATCGAATAAGTCCTCGACACGGTCAGGTCCCATATGGTGGATGTGCACTGCTGCCACTGCATGAAAGGCCGACAATGAACAGAAAGACCAAGTATGAACGTCAATAAACTCACGCTTGAATTGATTGACTCGTCTTTGGACCATGGGTTCATGACCACAACCGATGTTAATGTGCACTTCCTCCAGGTTCCTCCATCGTTTTCGCGGTGGTGAAGAAACATAGATATTGAAGAGTTTGGATTGCAATGAATCAAGTGGAAGGGAAGGACAACGTCATTAGGGGACGACATTCGCATCGATAAATATCCATATGAATGCCGAAATAGAACGGCTACAGAATTGCTTGCAGGACACTTCAAGACGCCATCTTCCACGAACAAGAGGATCCGATGGCCCTGGCACCAAGTGTAGGACTATCCCAAATGCTCCGTGTCCCTCTGCCAGTGACTCCCTCATATCCTCGCAAAAATTCGTTGCAATAGTCATAGATCAGGAGATAGTCTTTCCTCACCCAGGGTCTTTAAATCCAGAAATTAGGAATATTAAAATCGAGAAGGAAGCAGTCTTCGGTCTTCGTCAGTTTCGTTTCTGCTGACGGTGCCAGTGATCTCGCCCTGTGGTTTTTTTTTTTTTTTTTAAATCCGAATTTGTATTCCGCAGCGCGTTCGACGAGGAGCAGAGGCGGTCACGACCCTAAAGTACGTACTATGCTTAGGCTTTGTATGGTAGGGGATTGGGTCGAGTTTCGACTAAGGTGTAATGGTAGGGTAAAAAGGTGTGGTGATCAGAAAGGGTTTTGGCGGGCCTGGCTGCCGCGCCTTCAGCTCGCCCTGTGGTTGCTCCACCAGTCCAGTCTTGCCGTGCGGCGGCGATATCAACCCCCCAAAACTTGTCACGCAGCTGGGAGAGGACGTTCACCACTGCACTCCAAAACGGACGACAGAGGCAAGTGTCTGGGACATGGGATGGCGGTGTTGCGCATGGATTGTTGGGCCGGAATTGAATTGCAGTCCCATCACGTGATACCATTAACAAGCCTTTTATCTCATCGCCCAGTTAACCACACTTGCCAGTGAGGCCCTGACATGCAGTGTAAATCGACAAATTGGTCTGGTCGGCTATGCCCACGATTCCTCTCCCAGTTCTTCCCCCATCATGCCTGACGAGCCTTTCAACGTTTACCGGGAACAACTCACGTCCCAAACTCTCGGTCATGCGTTGTGGGAACCAAGCCCTGTGACGGATATCTACGAGCAGGCCTCGATTGGCGACGTTGGCTACGTATCCGAAGGATTTTTCCATCGCATTCTCAATGTGACGCTCCCATGGGACCACGCTTCGAACCGAGTATTTGAATTGGAGCCTTACGAGCCTCTGAAAATCACCAATATCCGCAAATCACTTTTGGCTCAAGGAGATTACTGCTCCTGCTATGTGTCCTCACGGAAAAACGCTGACGATCAGAACGCTGCGAACCCCAGCGAGTGAGTCACTACCTGTTCGTGGACACCCCCATCTACTTAAAATTGCCCGGGCCACAGCGCCGAGGGTGTCACGTATGAGTGCCGCGGTCATGGAGCACTTTTGTGCCTTCCTCATGAGGCTAAATGCACAGACGTCATCCGCACGAAGGTATTCGAGGATTATATACGAGATAATGTGGCCAGTTGGCTCGCCTGGTCACAGAGGAATGGGCTGGGCGTGGAACGCATGGAAGACCTTATTCTCGTTACTGGGTGCACAATGGCCGCTTCATGGGCCGCTGCCGCATTCTTTCACCCGACTATGGAAGGCAAAGTCTCTCTGGCGGTCCGAAACTACGATAATGGTGGGATAAGTTTTCATTGGAGTAACGTTCATGGAACTGTAAGACGTCACAACAGTCCCTCTGATCCAGTTCGTGCTTTCGGCTGCAATCACTCAACGGATACTAATCTGTCGTTTGTTGTGTTGAAAGCCTAATCCACAATTAACTTGGGACCAATGCGTGTTTATCAGGGGCTTCCGAGCAAAGCGCGTATTTTTCCGGACAAGACTCATGCGGGCTGCAGCCGAACCGCTCCCTGATGACCCTGACAACCACCGAGAGGATGGAATTCAAGTGACGCGGGTTCCAGACGCTTCAAAAGTAAGTAAACCCTACGACGAGGTGATGCAGAGGAAACGTGATGCTTTGGTTTCAGTATCGCGATCCGCTCTTCGGTGTTTTGGACTATATCGCAGAGGTTCGTCTGCCTACGTATGGTCGTTCTTTTCAACTCTGTTGAGTGAGCGCAAACAGAAATGCCCCGAGGATCGCCTCGACGACCCCATCGCCGTCGCTCATGATGATAACCTTCAACTCGTTAAAAATGTGGTGCGTTCAAGTCACAATGCTGGACTCATCCATAGAGTCAACCATGACGCACTCGCACAGAAAACCCTAACTGCAGACGCAGTTGAAAAGTTCTTGCGTGAAAATCGAATTCCTGTGCATGTTGAGAATGGCGGTGCATATTCTGCGTCACTGCAGGATATGCGAGAGGCGCTGAATTCTTGTTTCGACAGTTGCAACCCTAGGTGATAGTAATTCCACCGTCCTTCGCCCCAAAACACACAACATGCAGTTGCAGAAAGGTACATCCCACTTGGCGTGGATACACGGGTGCTGACGTTTGATCTTTTCAGAGAAACATGAACACGTCCCAATCAAGGAACCGGTTACGAAACGTCGTGTGCGTTTCAACCAAAACCCCGTCGCGGAGGTGCGTTACGCGCAATCCCCGGCGTCGTCAACATCGTCGCTTGTCTCGTCATCTGGGTTATCAACACCCCCTCCTCTCCCGGACGGGGCGTTTCCACAACGCTCGGATCCTTCCCCGCAGCAGCAGCCGCAGGTCCCCAACTTATCACCAAAACCCAAACCAAGCGACTTTGTGCCTGTCCCACCACCATCTCGTGTTTCTGACGTGTCGATTCATTGGGCGCTTGCCGCACCAAGCTTGTCATATGATGTCCGTCTCCTTCCCTCCCAGTACAACCCATCCCTGTCGCCAGCTATCCTCGGCGCGGCCGCCTCTATACCACCACTGTCTCATCTGAACCTCCTTATTGACGATTTTCCCTGGCGCTTCTCTGTTATTCCCGATGCCAGCCTCTCCCGTGATCGGAAAGGTGTCACCATCCAGGATGTCTTGCTCGGTATATACCACCAGCTCCGCGTAGCGGTCAAGAGTGACGAGTATGAGGCCATGAGCAAGTACAAAAAGATGAAAATCTTCCAGGAATTCGAGCGCCGCGTCGGCACGGATGCAGTTCAACGGGGGAAAGGGCTGCGGCGTATTGACTTCTTGGGTGGACGCTGTATCGCTCAAGGACTCATCCATGCCGAGTCCCAGAATAGGATATGGACCGTCGTCGTTCAAGATCGAGATGTCCCGCCCAACGAGGCGCGTCCGTCGTCGAGTCGTTCGGAGTCGGAGCCCACTGGGTCGATGTCGGGTAGTATGTCGGCCTAACTCGAGGCTTGGTCGCTCGCGATTCAGCAGTTTCTGCAGAGGTGACCCAAAGCGGGATTACGTCGTGCCCTTTGACTTCGAGGCCGACGAGTTGAGCACAAGTCGGAATTAGGCCGGCTCAAAGGGCGGGTGGCGACTTTGAGGCAGGTTTTTAGAATGGGAACACAGCGAGACCAGGGGGACAAGCCGAAGCCCAGACCGCGCAGTGGTGTTCGGGCGATGCAAGGCAAGACAGTGAGGTACTATGATGTATGGAGATCGAAATGGAGTGTCAGAGTTCGGTCTGCATCGATTCCCCGCCTTGTATACGGGCCTTGCGCCCTCTTCATATCGAGCTTCCTATCGAGGGATTGTATTAGTTTTGTTTGTATCAATAGTGGTCACTTTCCAGTGGACTTGACTGTTCCTATCTACTACAAGATAAAGCGATTCAAACGAATTGCGCGTCTTCGCGGATCTCTGGGGCCCGGGCATGACATAACTCGATCGTCCCCCGCTATTGCCCTTCTCTCTTCCGTTCTCACACCCTTCCACTCTGCGTCCCCCTTTGTGCTGCTGCCGCTGTGCCTGTGCATCATTCGTGCGTCCTATTCATTCGCTCATATGCGACGGCTATAGAGGCAAACATCTCTCACATGCCCGCCACTTATCACGAAGCATGCCTCGCACATGTCCTGGGACGACGGGTCACATAAATCGTGGTGACCCCTTTCGACATCGCCCCACGGCCATGCGTCACGGGTGACCAGCTTCATAGCTTGTCTGATGCTTGGCTAAGAGGTCCGTCGCTCAAGAAGTCCACGTCACCATACTGATCGAATAAGTCCTCGACAAAGGCAGATTCCATATGGTAGATATGTGCACTGCTGCCGCTGCATGAAAGGCCGATAATCAACAGATAGCATGGACGTCAATAAACTCACGCTTGAATTGACTTGTCTTTGGACCATGGGTTCATGATCCACAACCGATGTCGATGCGCACTTCTCCAGGTTCTTCGATCGTTTTCGCGGTGGTGAAGACACATAAGAATGCCGAAATGGAATGGCTACAGAATTGCTGGTGATACACTTCAAAGACGCCATCTTCCACGAACAAGAGGATCCGATGGCCCTGGCACCAAACAAATGGTTTCCCTTCGCCCAGCCGTCGACGGACGGCATAGTAAATCCAGTAATATTTCCCTTCTCAAACAAGAGGCTTTAGATAATGAATAATGAGATTACGAGAAGCCTCACCGACGTCGGGTTGCCCCGTTTATAACGACTGAAGGTACAAGTGAAGCAATACTCGTTGCAATAGTCATAGATCCGGACATAGTCTTTCCTCACCCAGAGTCTTGAGAGAAATTAGGAATATCAAAATCTAGAAGGAAGCAGTCTTCGTCAATCTCGTCACTGCTGACGGTGATCTCGCCCTGGTGGTTGCTCCACCGGTCTCGCCGTGCGGCGGCGATATCAACCCCCCAAAACTTGTCACGCAGACGGGAGAGGACATCATTCTGCTCGAGCGGGGTCCACCACTCCAAAACGGACGACAGAGGCAAGTGTCTGGGACATGGGATTCGCGGTGTGCGCCATAGTCCGTCGGTAAGATAGACCTCGTTCATACTCGACGGGATCACGTGATGAAAAGCGTTACAATTCGTGACAATTGCAAAATTGAATAAGGCTTTTTATTTGGGCATTATTTGGTGATTATAAAACCGAGGAAAGGGGGGGAAAGTAATGTAGCACAATCGCTCGGTGCCAGATTTTTGATTTTGTATGAATTGGTAACAGAGTATTCAAATTACAGACTGCATCGAGGGCTCATAGGCACTCACACCCATTTAGCGCTCATTTATGCGGGAATTCTTACTAATCATTGCGGTGTTTCAAAATGTCATCTTTGTAATATAAAATTGTATTAAGTTTCCTGTAAAATTTATTAATATGTTGGTTGAAAAGAAAATAGCGGCAATCATCAAAGCGGAAGAATGCGAGTGCAGAAAGGGGTGCGAACTCGCAGGGAGCATGCATAGCGGCAGCAGAAGCATGCTCTCTCTGAGTTAGATAGTTATATATAGCTACAATGGTACACATTAATTGTGGCTTGGTGGTCCAGTGGTAAATGCTTGCTTTAGGTTCAAACCTTAGCTGGTATTTTTGCGGGTCCAGGGTTCGAACCTGTGCTTGTGCAATTGTGACAGGAATGTTCCTTTTTGGTCCGCTGCAGCGGCATTTGCGAATTCCCCCTTGCCGGTTCCCAACCGCTTACATAACTTTATTATAACTCGATTACTCGAAGCTTACAGTAATCGCCAAGTAAATATCTTATCAAATACAATGTTTTTTCTGCTGAGTACGAAAGCTTTTTGGGAGGTCGGGGGCTAAGATACCGGGAAATCTCCTTTTTTTGGTAATGTGATCATTTGCCGAACTGGCTACACATGAAGATGTCACAGCACAGTCACATCACATGATCTCGTCGAGTATGAATGAGGTCTATCTTAGAAATTGCAGTGTCCCATCACGTGATGCCGTCAACCATGCCCTTAATCCGTTTATCGCCCAGTTCACTACATGACGCCGTGACATGCAGTGTAAATCGACAAATTGGTCTGGTTGGCTACGCCCACGATTCCTCTCCCAGTTCTCCCCCCATCAATGCCAGTAGACCAGCCTTTCAACGTTTACCGGGAACAACTCACGTCCCTATCTCTCGGCCATGCCTTGTGGGAACCAAGCCCTCTGAAGAATATCTACGAGCAGGTCTCGATCGGCGACGTTGGCTACGTATCCGATGGATTTTTCTATCGCATCCTCAATGTGACACTCCCAAGGGACCATGCGTCGAACAGAGTATTCGAATTGGATCCTTACGAGCCTCTGAGATCCGATTCGTTCACCAATATCCGCGAAGCACGTTTGGCTCAAGGAGATTTCCCCTCTCGCCATGTGTCCACACGGGAAAACGCTGATAATCTGAATGCCGGAAACCCCAGCGAGTGAGTCGCTACCTGTCCGTGGACGCAGCCATCTACTTATCATTGCCACAGCACCGAGGGTGTCACGTATGAGTGCCGCGGTTATGGAGCACTTTTGTGCCTTCCCCGTGGGGCTCAACGCCAAGACGTCATCCGCACGAAGGTATTCGAGGATTATATACGAGATAATGTGGCCAGTTGGTTCCTCTGGTCACAGAGGAACGGGCTGGGCGTCGAACGCATGGAAGACCTTATTCTCGTTACCGGGTGTACAATGGTCGATTCATGGGCGGCTGCCGCATTCTTTGACCAGACTATGGAAGGCAAAGTCTCTCTGGCGGTCCGAAACTACGATAATGGTGGGATAAGTTTTCACTGGAGTAACGTTCATGGACCTGTAAGACATCACAACAGTTCCTCTGATCCAGTTCGTGCTTTCGGCTGCCATCACTCAACGTATACTAATCTGCCGTTTGTTGTGTTGAAAGCGGAATCCACAATCAACTTGGGATCAATGCGTCTTTATCAGGGGCTTCCGAGCAAAGCGTGTATTTTTCCGGACCAGACTCATCCGGGCTGAAGCTGAACCGCTTCCCGATGACCCTGATAACCATCGAGAGGATGGAATTCAAGTGACGCGGGTTCCAGACTCTTCGAAAGTAAGTAAACCCTACGACGAGGTGATGCAGAGGAAATGTGATGCCTTGGTTTCAGTATTGCGATCCGCTCTTCGGTGTGTTGGACTACATCGCGGAGGTTCGTCTACCTAGTGACGACTATTTGCTTGAACCCGACTCAATGGCCTCCAAAAGAAATGCCCCGAGGGTTGCTCTGAGGACACCATAGCTATTGCCCATGATGATGACCTTGAACTCATTGAAAACGTGGTACGTTCAAGCCGAAATGCTGGACTTGTGCCCAAAGTCCATGAGGTAACGCTTGCGCTCAGGAAATTTTAACTGCCGATGCAGTAGAGACATTTTTACGTGAAAACGAGGCCCCTGTGCTCATCGAGAATGGCGGTATATCCTGTATTTACTACAAGGAACGGGAGAGAAGCTGAATACTGGTTTACGCAGCCGCGATTCTTCGCGAAGATGAGACCCCGGTTCTCGAAGAGACAAAAGTGACGTTTTACGCGGCAGCGGAATTGGGGGTGCGATATCTTTCCTTGGAGCTAGAAACGGTCACGAAAGACTAACAATCACTAATAAACGCCAGGGGGAGCCGGTCCCACTCGTCCTACACCCGGTTTTGACCAAGTACCTTCTCAAACTCGACATGGGGGAGGCTGTTGAGCACGATTATGACCTCCCAAAAGAAGAAACGACCTCCCCCGCTGTGCACCCACCCATGCAATCGATAAAGCTTGAGAACCACCAAGGGTATCCGCAACTTCTCACAGTCCAGGCTTCCAGCGACTCGCAGGGTGTCACGGTTCAAGACGTTCTGAGGACGATACATGAGGATATGAAAAAGCCATCGCCAAGACGTGGATGGAGCAAGTTGACTGCTGAGGAACGGGCTGTGATTAACAGCTCGTTCAAAGTGAGATGCAGGACGGAAGAAGACCTCAGCAAGGGTCCGTGCAGATTTGACCACTTGCACGGTAGGGACAGGCTCCAGATTCTGGCGAAGCATTCGCCCGATGGCGAAATATTTCCTCCGCAGATAGTATTCTCTCCAGAGATCCCGTCAGTTGACATAGTTCCCCGATCGCTTTTCCACATCCGATTCTAATATGTTCCAGGGATGAATCAAGGATTGCGGGGCCTTCGAGGATTCCGCTATCGTAAATGAGCTCGGGAGATGGACAAGTTGGAAGAGCGGCGGTGATGTAGGGGATAGGATGATGAGCATGCGACTGGAAAATAAAGAAATTATGGGTACCACATCTGACAATGCTATGAGTACGCTATGATGCATATATGATGCTGTAACTGTTGTCCACAATAATTCGCTGTTCCTTATCCGATGCTATCACGTGAATTGAGTGATATTTGCGATTGGTGTGTGTGTGGCGGTGTCCTCGGGTTGTATGCGTGTGTGCGTCGTGCACGACCATCGTGACCCCAATACAGTACAGCTGATGGCCGCGCCGACAAGTGCTCTCCTAGTTTCTTCTCATTATGCCAGTGGATCAACCATTCAACGTTTATAGGGAACAGCTCTCCTCCCATTATCTCGGGCTCGCATTGTGGGACCCGGCACCCAATCCGAGCATCAATGACCGCGTCTCGATCGGCGACGTCGGGTTCGTGCGCGAAGGGGTTTTCCTTCGCATGTTCAATGTGATACTTCCACATAACCATCCATCCAATAAGAAGATCGGCGAGCCGGACCATTACGATCCTCTCGACTGCGGTCCATTCGTCAATCTCCTCGGATCGACTTTGACCAAAGGAGATTACCCCTCTCGCCACGTGTCCACGGTGGAAAGCAACCCGCTAGCTGCGACGCCCAACGAGTAAGCCATCAGTGTCCTATCCCCGGAGCCGGCCTCGTTCGACTCTAATGTCCTCCCCAGTGACGAAGGCCTCACGTATGAGTGCCCGGGTATCGGAGCTCTTTTGTCCCTGCCTGCCGAGGCCGTTCGTGAAGACGTTCTTCGCACGAAGGTGTTCGAGGACTACATCCGAGACAATGTGGCTAGCTGGTTCGCCTGGTCACAGAAGAACAGACTGGGCGTCGAGCGCATGGAAGACCTCGTCCTCGTCACCGGCTGTACTCTAGCCAATTCATGGGCCGCCGTGGCGTTCTGCGACCCCACCGCCAGGTCCAAGGTTTCCCTATCGGTCCAATCGC
Organism: Russula brevipes; assembly: GCA_022496215.1. Taxonomy (NCBI): domain Eukaryota; kingdom Fungi; phylum Basidiomycota; class Agaricomycetes; order Russulales; family Russulaceae; genus Russula; species Russula brevipes. Next base: position 24,817 of record WTXF01000158.1, on the reverse strand, counting down.
ACGATGACGGGAGGGCAAGTTTTACTTGGCGCAACATCCATGGTTCCGTAATTCATCGCAACAGTCGTCGCGACCTAGTACGTTTTTTTTTCTACTTTTACTCGTCGTGCATTGATCTTGCTTGTATTGAGAATAATCCACAGCCGGCTCCGAATCAATGTGTCTTCATCAAGGGCTTCCGAGCGAAGCGCGCCTGGTTCCGGACCAGACCCATCCGGGCTGCAGCCGAACCGCTTCCCGATGACCCCGACAACCGTGATGAGGATGAGATACAAGTGACGAGCGTTCCATATGCTCCGAAAGTAAGCCACTTTGCAGTGGGGTGACGGAAGATGAAGCATGACACGTTGATTCCAGTATCGTGACCCGCTCGTCGCTGTTTTGGACTATATTGCAGAGGTTCGTCTCTCTGATTGTGGCCGTTTGCTTCAACTCGACTCAGTTGGGTTCAAAAGCAATGTCCGGAGGACACCATAGCTATTGCCCACGATGATGACCTCGATCTCATCAAGGATGTGGTACGTCCAAGTCAAGATGCTAGACTCATAAAGTCAATCCCAACGCATACTCCTAGGAAATCTTGACTGCCGACGCAGTAGAGAAGTTTTTACATGAAAATCAAATTCCTGTTCTCACAGAGAACGGCGGTATGTGTCCTGTAACGCCACAAGGATCGTGGGAAGAGCTGAATGCTGGTTTTGATAGCCGCAATCATACGAGACCCAGAAGAAGGGCCCCCGGTTCCCGATGAAGAAAAGGCGACTTTTGTTGCAACATCTGAATTAGGGGTGCAGTACCTTTCTCTTAGAGCTAAAGGCTAGGAACAACCACGAAGTACTGATGCGCGCAATGCAAGGGAGAGCCGGTCCCATTGATCGTACACCCCGCATTGACAAAGTACCATCTCAAACTCGGAGTCAGCGAGCCTTTCAACCACGACTACCAACTTCCAATAGAAGAACTGACCTCCCCCGCTGTCCACCCGCCCATGAAATCGCTGAAGCTGGAGAACAAGCTGTATCCGCAACCAATCAGCATCCAGACTTGGGACGACTCTTCAGCTACCGCCGTCACCGTTCAGGACGTACTGAGGACGATAGATGAGGACATGAGGCAGTCACTGCCCATGAACGAATGGAAAAGGCTGAGCAAAGACGATCGGGCCGAGGTTCTCACTTCGTTCAAACAGAGATGCAAGAGTGAAGAAGAGCGCGGCAAAGGCATTTGTAAACTTGATCACTTGCGTGGTAGGAATAGGCTCGAGATTGTATCGGGACATTCGCCGGATGGCGTATGACTTGCTTTCACCCTTATACCATTTCGCTCCAGAGTCCCCGTTAGTTGACGCACCGCCTGTTATCGCTTTCCTTCTCGGCCCACCCATGCTACTCTTTTTACCAACGATGAATGAACGCAAAGTCACGCTCTTTCAAGATCCCGCTATAAGTGCGAGTTGGTGTGTTTGACCCAAGGGAAAGTGTGGACAGGGATAAGATGATAAGATAATGAAGGGGGAGAGCTGGGGACGAGGAAGCGGACGGGACGCGGGAACGGAACGGGGAGGAATGTGCATGGCGGCACAACACGACGCGAGCGAACGAGCGGACTGTGCACGGCGGCACGAGGGAACGCGGGCGAACGAAGGGAACGGCGGCGCGGCACACGAGACGGAACGCAGACGAGAGAGATACCGATTGGGTTTTCTTCTGGGGCCCCGGTGGCGGAGGCTTGGTGGGCCCTACTTGCATGCCCGGGCGCTACCAAAACCCCGTTGACGACGTTGCCCTTGAACTTCTTACTGTAAGTTACTGATTTCAGCGGATCTGTAAAAGGTAGATAAGCCTCCTCAGGACCTCGGGCCCGGGCTGGGGTGTGCGGCAACCAGCTGTATTAATTGTTCTGACAACCAACAGTCCACATAAAAATAAGATCTGAGCAGTTTCAACATGCGTCAATCATGCGATCATGGTCAGTTTCATAGAGCCTATGATGTATGGGTACGTTCTAATGAAACCAGACCCCTTGAACGCGAGGGGTAAAGGATGCGATGCCCTTCGGCTGGGCTAGTTGCAATACCCAATGGGGACAGCGTATTATCAAAGCCTTCGGGGGAAGACAGAGTACGCCGAAGAATGTTGTGTAGAAAATCCATAATTTACTTGTATCGTGGCTCGGCATGGATGCCCCAGGGTGAAAGAATCGACGAGGGTCAATTCCAGTTCCAGTTCCACTGGCAGGACAGGACAAGCGACTCATGCAGGTTAGCCGGTTAGCCACAGTACCATACAAGGAATTACTTGCGATAGTGGCAAGCAGGTGCGCTACTGTAAGTTCTGTCCATGTTCATATTATTGTGTGCTCAGTGCTTAGACATCTTCTACCCCCGGATGTCCGAGATCCGCGGGTTCCGTTTCATACGTGCTCCAATTGACACGTTGTCCGTTGTCTGGGCGTTGTCAGAACAGCGCTGCGCGCGTACGAGCCGAGCAGCGTCGTGTCCGCGTTCCGGTCTGCGCATGTGTTCGCGAGCCCATGGGGGATCATCGTAGTCAAGGGCAGGGCATGCACTGGTGTACGCATGGGACATGCTCGAGACTCTTTTTGCGTCTGGACCTTGTGCGCAGCGTGTCAGTGCCACGACTCACGCTCGAGCAGAGGAAAAAGCCAATGAAACAGGTATTGGAGACTGGTGGTCAAGACGCATACAACGGTTCGAAAGTAGGACTACAATATACTAGCACCCGCAAGAAATTACTTAAATCGAGAGGTTGTACTCGTACTCGCCGCTACCGCTTTGCGCAATCCAGAGTACGAATGCCGAAAGCATCAAAGACACATTCTCCGCGACATTAGCGTATCCGTAGTACTGATACTGTTCCGGGTAGCCGGGAATGACGTATTTGAGCACCAACAAAGCCTGTTTATATGCGATTCCGTGTCAGTCGACCTTAAACCGTTGGTGGGAATGGAGGAAGAACGCACCACGCTGCCTGCCAAGCCGCCAGCCATGAGGGCAAAACCGACGAAGAGGAAGAGACGCGCGCGCCAGACGGCACGTGAGTCACCGAAGCCCTCTTCTCCGCGAATACGGTCCTTGTCGATCAAGTTGATGACGAGAATGCCGAGGAGCGAGCATATCCCGGGCACCCAGTCTGCGAAGGTGACGTGCACGGGCACAGGGTAGTCCGGCTCGTTGTATGGTGGGTGAGCGTGCGCGGAGAGGATGGCGGCATCGAAGAAGGTCCAAAGTCCGAGGGAGAACTGGCCAAAGGAAAGGGAGCATGTGTATATGTGAGTGGGTGGATGGGTAGCCTGGGGAAGGGAGGACTTACGAGGCCGCCAGCGAGGTAGACGCCGAGGGTACGACGGTGCTTGCTCAGGTCGATCTTCTCGAGGAATGGGAATGGATTCATGCAGACACGGCGAGGGTCATAGTTTGAGCGTGGAAGCGACATTGTGTCCTCCACGTCGTCGTCGTGGTCAGTGTTCTAATGCGAGAGGAACAACAACGGTCTGCCGAGTAACGGCGCAGCAGCGTGGGAATTCAAGTTATCGCGCCCGCGCCCGTTTTTTTCCCTTCCCTCTGACGACCATCGCTCACTGTCCCTCATCTGACTTCAGAGGCACTCCACCGCGATTCCGTATCCTGAATAAATTCTAACTTTTGCGTCTTGGTTCCTTGCATGGAGGATCCGTTCACTTCAGTGCGATCAAGTGATGAGGCACACGTGGACGCAGCGTGCCGGCGCACTACTGTTGAGAATATTAGGATGTGGCTGAGGACGGGTTCCTTGGTTGCCTGATATAAGGAGGTACTACGGCGCTTGGAGGAACGTAGCTCCCCGTCATAGACTTTCACCAGTATGCCTATTGCTTTCCTCAGATTCCATGTAGAATCAAATTAAGTATCTAGGACCCCAAACGGGCAAACTACCTCCATTCTCTGCCCCCCTACTGATCATCATCGTATCGGTATGGATCAACCCTTTTTTCATGTCATCGATAATAAGCTGATGTAAGTAGATATGCCTCCCGAGGAACTGGACACCGAACATACCGTTCTTCCCCGTGAAGTATTGAATCGCCAGCCCCATGAAGGTACGCTTTATGCGAATGCGCAATATGTGACGAAAGCTTATTTTTACTTTGCAGGGGGGGTTGCCCCGATCAATAAACTCCCTGAAGAACTACTTGCCGAAATTTTCTGTTCTTGTCGCTCACATGCAGTCGCCGTTTCACGAGGACGTCCATGGGAATGGCATAGGCTTGCACACGTGTGTCGAACCTGGCGGTCTATCATCTTTGATTCAACGCGCCGGTTGGGATTGGGACTATTCTGCACCAACGGAACTCCTGTCAAGGACACTTTACACTGTTGGCCAAACTTGCCTATCATTATGCAATACTATCCACTGGCCGCTGGCGATGAAGACAATATCGTTGCTGCGCTCCAACACTGGGGTCGCATACGGAAAATCCAGCTCGCTGTGACAATACCCCTAGTGCAAAAATTGGCCAATGTAACGCAGGATAAATTTTCGTCCCTGGAGGTCCTGGAGCTCACGACACCAACTGTAGCCGGACTTGCCCTTCGTGGACAATGTCTCGGCGGAGAAGCTTCTAACTTACGAATCCTCCGCACATCTAGGATTGCCTTTCCAGGGTTACCACAGGTTCTGTCGTCGGCTAGGAACCTCGTTTCTCTTCAGCTCGAAGCGATACCAACGTCTGGATACATCCCACCGGAAGTTCTGATCACTCACTTGTCCGCAATGACCAGTCTCCAAATGTTCCATCTCCATTTCCTTTCCCCGACTTTCCCCATCTCGAATGAATTTCCCCAGCCTCTGCCAACTCGTGTTGACCTTTCCTCTCTCAAGCACTTTGAGTTTCATGGTGATAGCGAGTACTTGGAGAGTCTTTTGGCCAATATCGACGCCCCAGTCAAGTATTTCTATATAACATTCTTTTATGACCCCGACTTTCGTATACCCCACCTCAAAGCGTTCATTTGTCGCACAGAAACGCAGGGGTCACCGGTTGAAGCAACATTGTGCTATTCCGGGACCGACATTTCGATTGCTTTCGCCCAACCAGGTACACCGCACCGTCTGGGGTTGCGAATTCTATGTAGGCATTTTGGTTGGCAAATGTCCTCAATGGCCACGATCTGCACTGAGTTCCAAGCCCTTGAAATCCTTTCCACTGTGCGACAACTTGACATCTATGCATTCCCACCATTTCCAGATGGACATGACGATGCGGATCCCTCCCTTTTCCTTGACCTTCTCCACCAATTCGATCAAGTGGAGAGCCTCAGAGTTGTCAAGGAAGTCGGAGCTCACATTACGCACACCATCCGAGGGGAGATGTTGCCAATGATGCGGGACCTCCACATGGAGGAACACGACGAATTCGCATTGATGAAGAGTACCCTCGCCACGCATAGACGCTCTAATCGCCCTATAACCCTGCACCCGTGGGAGCCGGGTAACCTTCATTCGTCACCTCCCCGTACTAGACCAGCGCGTACTACCGTACCATCCATTCACAGTAGTGATCCAGTTCTGGTGCTGGAAGAGGAGGTTGGGAGCATGTGCGAACGGTTTAGTCCCCGCCCTTTCGCAGTCCAGTCTCTCTTCCAACAGGCACATTTCCTCCTTCTATCCTTCATGCAAAGGGGCAATGCAGACGACCTTAAGTATTCAACTGAAATCGCCCAAGACCTCCTCGCGATGCACCCTAGGCAAATACGTCGCATCAAGTTACTTCGCATGCTGGCTTTCTGCTTCGCCATTCGGACCCATGGGTCCGATAACAGGGGAAAATCAGCGTCAAAATTCGAAGAGGCCTTTCAAGATGAATCCGCCACAATGTCAGAAAGACTCAATATCGCATGGTGGTGGGCAACTTTTGCGAGGCGATGGGATCATCCATCCACTACTCTGGCATATCAGAACACTCTATCAGTCTTGCAAAGCGCCTTGGCCGGAGCGTTCATTGTCGAACGGCAGCCTGCTACGATCGGCCGTCTTGACTGGAAGATGCAAATGCCATTTGAATACGCATCCTATCAGATCGAGAGAGGTCAGCTAGAATTAGCCGTCGAGACGATAGAGCAAGGCAAGACACTAATCTGGTCCGAAATATATGGCCTTCACACTAGCGTGGGGCGGCTTCGCAGGGTCAACCTTGATCTCGCGGACAGACTTGCGACCGTGAGCCAACGTCTTGTGGACGTCAACCTTTCAATTTCGGCTCAGAGAGCCGCGGTTTCTCAATGGGATGAAGAACATGAGTATCTAGAGACAGTTAACCCTATGTTCAAAGAGCAGAGGCAGCTTCTGCGTGAACGACAGGACATCATCGCAGCAGTAAAAGCTTTATCAGGCTTCGGGAACTTCATGGAGGTCGTCCCATTTCGCACCCTTCAGCACGCTGCTTCTCGTGGACCGATCATTATCATCACCCATTGTTCCTGGCGTTGCGACATCATCATTGTTCTTCACGACTCACCGCCTTCCCTCATCCCCATGACGGAAGGAATCTATGAAAGAGCAAATGCTTGGGCAAGCACGCTTTTGAATGCACGCCGGAAGTACGCGGTGGAATCGGAATTGTTCCAACAGGAGCTACGCTCTATTCTTAAAGAGCTTCATGAACGAGTCGGCCAGCCAGTAATTGACAGACTCCGAGAATTGGGCATCCCAGAACAGTCGCGAATTTGGTGGTATCCGACATCAGTCTTCTGCTCTCTTCCGCTCCATGCTATGGGTCCAGTTCCATCTACAGATGGCCGAGACCAATACTTCTCGGACATCTATATTTGCTCGTACACGACAACCCTTGGCGCGCTCATCGCTGCTCGCATACCCGCCCCTCCGATATCCCATCATGGCCTGACTTTACTTTTTGTAGGCCGGCCCACGGAGTCTCCTGTCCGCATGAGAGACATGGAGGTGATCAGGAGCATCGGAGTCCCTACGACGAGGCTCGTGTTTGGGAACGCAACACGGGAAGTCGTGCTGAACTGCCTTCAGAGGCATCGCCTCGTCCATTTCGCGTGCCGCGGCCACCGTGAAGAAGGGAAACCGTTCGACACGGCGCTTGAGTTGGATGATGGCGACCGACTTGCGTTGCTCGACATCGTCTGCTCTCGGGTCCCCACTGCCGAACTCGCCGTCCTCTCGGTGGGCCGTACCGCCGAGCAGGTAGATGGGAAGGAATTCGTCGAAGGTCTGAACCTTGCCGCGGCGATGCAGCACTATGGATTTGGAAGCGTCGTTGGGACGATGTGGGACCTGGGAGACGACGGCGGAGAGGACCTCTCCCTGGGCTTCTACAGGGAGATGCTCTCGGGAGGTGCAGAGGATAATACTCCGGTTTCTGAGAAATCAGCCAAGGCGCTGTGGTATACGGTACAGAGGTTGAGAGAGAAGAGGGTCACTCTACAACGATGGGCGAATTGGGTTCATTATGGTGCGTGAGGTGAGGTGTTTCGAAGTGTCTATACGAGTACTCTATGTACCTATGATTGATGCTGATGCTTATGATTAAGCCAGTCTTCTTAAGGTGAACCGAGCAAAAATCCAGACTAGGCGTATACAATAAGAATGACATGCCATCATTTCCGTTCCAGCACTAGACATTAGGCCTTAGGCCTTAGGAACAGCCCTGAGTGTCAAAGCGATCAAGGACATGATTTTTTTAATTTGAGATGCTACTTTTGGCCCTCTGTCCCTGGTGTCTGCATCAAACATCGGGCTGTCCAGCAGTAGTCCAGTCCAGCCCAGCCCAGCCCAGCCCAGTCCAGTCCCCAGCCCAGCCCAGCCCAGTCCCCAGCCCCACAGCCCAGCACACGCACGACGGACGCACGGTAACAGGTTTTATACACGTTTTATGCAGTGACACCTTACCAGGGGCATATAACCCAAACACGGATCCTCTCGTCGCTGCGCTGCCATTCAGTTTCCTCATCCTCATAAATCACCTTTCCAAGCCTACATTTCCTCGCCACTCGCCACTTGTAATATGACCTCTGACTCTCATTTTCGGGTGCTTTTCGAGGCTGCCCTTCTGGATTATGAGAGGCAGACTGGTGTAAAATTGACTGAACACCCACTCTTCAACCGACTCATAAATGTTGACTCCGTTGACTCACTCACGGTTTTTCTCGAAGAATACGCACAAACCTTTAAGAGAAAGGATCCAAGATTCATCCATTCATTCAAAAATGCCTTGATAGGTTTCTATGCGCCTCCCCGCAGGCCGGGCAGGCCCGCCGGGGATACCGGCGCTCTGGTACATCTGAAAGAGCTGATGGGTGCCCCATCTCACTGACGCTTATTCTGCAGCTATTTACACCTGCAAATGCAGTATTTACTTCATTGGCTATCCTTTTCGTTCGTATTTCGTTCCTACGTGCCATATCGTGCGAAACTGAGGTGTCTGAGGTGTTAGGAGGCCGTTGACGACACCCCCGACGATTTTCTCACGGACTTGCTCGAGGCGATCAACCAGTTCCTGAACCGCCTTGAAATATATTCCAGATTTCCTTTAACAGAGTCCATGACAAAAGTGATCGTCAAGATAATGGTAGAACTGGTTTCAACTCTTGCTATAATGACTAAGCAGATCAGGCAGAACCGTTCAAGTAAGTCCATCTTCGCAGATACGCCGCTCGACTGATTGCAATGCAGCGAAATTTGTAAAGAGGCTTTTGGCGGGCGAGAATGATCTATATGCGGTGTTGCAGAGGCTGGATCGACTCACCTTGGACGAGGCTCGGACCACTGCAGCACAGACTCTCGAGAGCGTCTACGATCTCATCAATAATATGAAGATAGTCATGGATGGTGATTAGACAGACTCGGCTTTCCGATCACCGGTCACTGAACACCTCCCTCAGGTGGGGAGGCATCACGAGACTTAATGAGGTATTCTTTTGGTATGTCTCGTTGGCGACTATAATCTCGTTCTTTCTCTGACAAACATCAGATATCACGCAGAAAATGCTTGAGAAAATGGCAATCGATAAAAACAAGTCGGAACGTCAGTTGGTTCTTAATGTCGCTGTTCCTGACTGGGATTAAGATTGCCCCACAGGTGACAAGTTGCAACAACACATTCGGAGTTGGCTCTCCCCCCCGGATCCATGGCAAAATCACAACGTCGTCTGCAAATCACGCCACGCCGGAACCACCTCATGGTTCCTCCAGGGCGAAGTTTTCTCGGAATGGAAGTTATCCGGCCCGAGTTCCCTTTTGTGGATTCATGGGAAACGTTAGTTGTCGCTCAGTCCTTCACACTTTCATGGAGACTCATGATTTCCCCCTTTCGTAGCAGGGGCAGGGAAGAGCACCCTTTGGTATGCTGAGCGTAATTTTTTTTTCGTCTTGGAACCTCATGTTGTTCGCCAGCTCTGCCATTATCCAGGAAATCAACGCCGTTCGGGAATCTGAGCAAGCGTCACTGGCATTTTTTTACTGTAGTTACAGGGAAGCTCAAACGAAGGAACTGCGTGGACTACTCTCATCTCTGGTCGTCCAGCTGTGTCATCACTCCGACAGCTACTTTCAGGCCCTTTATGATCTCTACGTCACACATGAGAGAGGTTCACGACATCCTAGCGACGATGCACTTCTTCGATGTTTAGAGCACATACTGACGCTGCCAGGAGAAGGCCCCATCTACTTGATTGTGGATGCGCTGGATGAGTGTTCGAACACATCTGCTATTCCTTCCCCCAGAAAGGAAGTCCTAATGTTTGTGGAGGAGCTCATCAACTCACAAATTCCGAATCTGCGTGTGTGTGTCACCAGCAGACCCGAGACCGACATCAAGACAATTCTCGATCCTTTGGCCTTCCGTTCTGTTTCCCTCCAAGATGAAGGGGGGCAAAGGGTTGACATGAGGGAGTATATCAGGTTTGTGGTTAACACGGATCCAGAGATGCGAAGATGGACAACGGAGGACAAGAAACACGTCATCGACTTTCTCACGAATAGAGCTAATGGGATGTAAGGCTTTGATACTTTTCATCTTTGCCAGTTGTTCACACCCATAGTCAAGGTTCCGATGGGTGAATTATATGCTCGTCTACATCTGTGGCTGTCCCCCAGGAGTTATCCGGCGTGCCCTGGCCGAATTACCAGAAACTCTCGATGAGACATATGAGCGCATCTTACGAGAAATCAAAGTGGCCAACCGGGAATCCGCGCGCCGACTCCTTCAATGTTCTGCAGTGGCTTACCGCCCGCTCCTTTTCCAGGAGCTGGCGGACCTTCTCGCATTTGAGTTCGAGACGGGACCAATTCCCAAATTTCGCCCGGGTTGGCGCCTGGACGACCCAGTACATGCGGTGCTGTCCATATGCTCCACACTGCTCGCCGTTGTCAATGTAGAGGGTCCCCCAATTGTGCAATTTTCGCATCATTCGGTGAAGGAGTTCTTGACATCCGCACGCCTTGCCGAAAAACGTGACAACATTTCCCGGCATTACCACATTTCTATGACACTCGCCCATACTGTCATGGCACAAGCGTGTCTGGGTATTCTACTTCACTTGGACGAAAACATCTCCAGTGATCGCCTACAGGAATTCCCCCTCGCTGAGTATGCAGCCCAGCATTGGGTTGACCACGCCCGGTTCGAAAATGTTTCTCGCCACTTGGAGGATGGGATGAAACACCTTTTCAACCCAACCAAACTACATTTCAACACCTGGATCTGGATATACGATCCAGAAGCCCCGCGCTGTCGAACCGAGCGACCATCGCAGCCTCGAGGCGCCCCCTTGCATTTTGCCGCTTTCTATGGCTTACACACGATTGTAAAATTTCTAGTCATCGAGCACTCACAGGACGTGAATGCTCGGCGCTACAGCGACCACTCGACTCCGCTACATGTAGCGTCGGACCAGGGACAGTTAGAAGCTGTACGCGTCCTTCTTGGGTATGGTGCAGATACGACAGCCAAGGACGAACACGGGTTGGCACCATTACATCGAGCATCGAAACAGGGCCATGTGGAAGTTGTTCGCTTCCTTCTCGAATACGGCGCAGACGTAGATACCAGGGACAGCAGCAATTGGACTCCACTTCATGGCGCGTCGCAAGAAGGACATTTGGAACTCATTCAAATCCTCCTCGAGCACGGGGCAAATGCAAACGCCTTGGACCACGGTGGCTGGGCTCCATTGCAGTTACCTTCGCACAGTGGACATTTTGAAGTTGTTCGGGTACTCCTAGAGAATGGCGGTGATGCGAATACCCAAGACAACACCCACTGGACGCCGTTGCATGGCGCATCGCAACAAGGACATCTGGGCATCGTTCAGGTCCTCCTCGAGCGTGGCGCAGAAGCAAATTCCCGGGACGATAACAACCGGACTCCGTTGCATCTTGCTTCGCGAGCAGGACACCTTGGGATTGTGCGGCTGCTGATCGCATACGGCGCGGACATTCGCGTGCGGAACAACAAGGGCCACATGCCGTTCGAGGAGGCGTCATTGGGGGGACATCGCGATGTTATGGAATTGGAACTATGGGAGCATGGAGCAGAGGAAGGCAGTATGTGATGGACACAGAGCTATGGTGTTTGTATTTTTGAATGTCATGTTCATTTATGATGTCGTTCCAATGTTGTACGAAATACAAGAACGCTCTAAGGGGTCATCCGGTCATCGGTCATCGACCTAGCTGTCTAGTTTGGTATCGCGCTTCTATTATTCAAAATTCCGAAGGAGGGACTTGAGGAGGAGGAGGGAGTTATCTGCGAGATTTAACTGCTGGGAAGTGCTCGATCACATCGATCAATGACTAAGCTATCTCTTATCTCTTCGCCGTGTCTGACATAATCACTTTTCTGGTCGCCGCACGACCACGACCTTAGGCAGGGCTGTATTGTATTTTCAGGGACTAATGTCCCGCTGAACACATTGGTGCGATATACGGACATTCCTGCCGACTAGATTGCTACATCATCTGATGGTCTGATGGACAGATACGCCTGGCTGGCGACTTCCAACTCACGCGTCGCACGCGGTGTCCTGTGTCCGGTTTCAACACATGGCTGCTTCGCTCGGTATAATATTATGCCCAGCGATGGATGGCTCAGCAGGTTGGACCCATGGCACGGCGTATGCGTATGGCGATTGCCTCCTTGCCCTCAGTGCAGAGACGTAGGCAGCCTAATATCCAGACTTAAGAAAACGAGAAAATAGAGTCTTTCCTTTCTTGGCTATGCCTGGGGGAGTGGGGTAGATCGGAAGCGGTCGATCGGATACTTCACTCTCGCAGGCAGTTAAAGACCTCACGGGGCAGAACTTTAAGAGACGAGTAAACTCTAGATCTATGACTGAGTTGGGCTCATTTACAGCGGATGGGGAGAATGGCCTTCACGCTGAAGATGTATCGATGCTCATTTCACCGTCTGGTCATTCCATGACTCCTTCACATTCATTGGGTATAAGCATAAACGCAGTACATCAACGAACGTTTACCAAGACTGCTTGGCCGGTAGGCCAGCAGGTAGTACTTAGTTAGAATGTTTTGTGCACTCAGAGGTACGTGCCTAATATGACGTTCCTTGGGCAAGGCCCACTCTCTCGCCACTGGCAGTATGCCATTTCACCAAGTAGAGGACAACGGTCCCCTTTCACCGTGCCAGTGGTAGTGCTTCCCTCGAGCAGCCCTTGTCCTTTTAAGGAACGGTTATGAAATGGCAATGAGTTGCCAGAAGTGTGCAACCGGTGCTGATGGCGCGATTCCCGCGTGACCGCTGGCAAAGTTGTTCAGTATACGGATGCGAGGTAAGCCTCCGGTACCCACCTCGTGGTTCGAGAAGTCACCCATGTCAACTGAGCCGCGCCGAATATCAAAGTCCAAACCAAATCTCAAAATCTAACAAGCCCAAATCAAAGCCATGGAAGAGAATGAGTCTGTATACTGGCGAGTCTCGAAATCAGATCCATATAATTGGCGTGGTGTATGTGAAGACGAGTATACCCACGCTCTCTTGGTCACGTCGCTGGCTGCTGGATTGCTCATAGGGGGTATTCGGAATAGAGAATGAACGCCCGCGCCCGTGTATCATACCATTAAGTGGATGTCTATCGTTCCCTCGTCGTCACCACGCTAGATCAGGGGATACGATGATCAGTGGAAGTCCCATCATAGGCAACACACATACCGTGATGCCCACAATTCGCTCGTCGTCGATCAGTATTTCGTGATAGCCGTACCGCTTCTCGCTCGTCGCCTCGCAATAAGGCAACGAGGAGATGATATCGTTCAAAAACTCGTCCCCCTTCTCGATTCGACTCGACTCCGTCACCACTTTCAATCGGCCCCCCTCGCACGACGGTGCTTTGTTCCGAGCAAGAGCGCGACGTACGCGCTCGGGATGGAAGTCACGGATGACAATCGGGTTTCCGGTCCCAACCTCGATCAGCAACGGGAAGAGCGCGCTGCGGGAGCCGCCCGGCCGACAGGGAGCAAGCCCGTGCTCCCAGTCGGCCCAGCGAGTCACAGATGGGCCCCATGTGTCCCAGGGGTGCGTGCGATTGCCTCCGCGGGTGGCGTACTCACACAGAGAGCTGCGCCGTACCCAGAAGGAGACAGATCGGAGATAATCGAAGCCACCGACAACTTGCCGGAAGCCGAAGGTGAAACACAGGACTGTCGCATTGGGATCGCTGACAAACGGAAGGCGACGGGATCGCGTGATAAGGTCCTGCAGTGCCACGATTTGGTCGCCCTGGCACTCTACCAATACGCAATTTATACCTCGCTGCAGAGCTGGCAGGACGAGCACACAGCTCGTGACCAAACCGGGCGGGTCTCCGCGAGTGATCTGGCACAGTTCGAGAGCGTTGCCCTCTTTTTGCATGAGAACGAGGGTATCCTCTGAGAGGAAGGTAACCAGGGGGAAATATGTGTTGGGAGGGCTTCGACGCAGCTGGGATGTCGTCAGCCGTGCTCCCAGACAAGGAAAATAGGCTTACACAGTGAACTGTGCCCTCTCTCCAGTGTACGAGATGAATTTCGTCGAACTCACAACTCCGATCGTGGCACGTGAGAATGACCAGGGAATTTCCAGCCACTTGAGCGTCCAGGGTACACCATAAGAGGAACCGTGATTTGAGAAAGATATCAAAGCGTGGGTTCTTCGCAAGAGGATGTGCTGTTGAATCGGAGATTGTGAGTAGACGGACAGTGAGAACAATGGCAGAACACTGAGGATACGGCAGATCCTCGGCATCTGCAATTTTTCCCCTACGATGAACGCCAAGAGTGAATATCGAGGTGCTCAACAGTGTGGACATCATGGAGGGAGACTTACGTGGACACTATGGCGACAAGATCGCACTCGTCGGCAAATGCAAACACATGGAGAAGGCCTTCTCTGATGAGAGTCAGATTACCCAGCTCGATAGAGCGGAGTGGTAGAGCGCTGGGGAGAGAAGAGATATTGGAGGAGGCATAGACGACGGGATCAGCGTCTGTGACGATGAGGTGCCCGTTATGCAGGGACCCGATGAGTGGGGACCATATATTGAGGTCGAATTTGATGCGGGCGGAGGTCTGGGGGATATCGAGGTCTTCCCAGCTCTTTTCCCAGAGGCGTAATCTCTCGAGGCGTTCGGGGAAGGTGAATCCTGCATCCAATGGGTCGTACACGCCAGTCCTGCCAGCTTCTTTGAGATACTTCAGCAGAAGGGAGCTCCTGACCACACCATTGAGATGGCGGCAGGATGCCTCGCACGAGATTATGTCCTTGAAGGAAAGATAGGAGATGATTTGGACCAGGAGCTCTGGCGATAGAGTGAGGAGCCGGGACAGCATGCTCGTCGTCGTAGTTGCGGCTTAAATGATAGGTGAGCGCCTACTCGGACTCCAACGACCTTCTCACCTTCTCACCGCCGGCGTGCCCGCAGAGAAAATAAAAGATAAAGATAGAGTCCCCCATCCGAAAGAGGCTACCGGGTTATCTCGCCTCGTGCCTCGTGATACCCTCAGTATATGCGCACCGCTGACCCGCCCGAAAGTCGCCACCCACCACCGTCCTGCCACATCACAGTCGCCACTTAGGCCACATCCACAGACAATGCAACCGAACAATGTACACATCGCTCTCGTGGCTGCTTTAAAGCATCCACTCTCCAGCCTGCATGTTGCACTCTCCAAACCAACCGCCCTCAATATCCCTCCCACTCGCAGGATTCCCTCAGGGTAGACTGTTCAGTACGTTCAGTGTTCAAGTTCCGGGATGTCTGTACGTTCCTCCCACCACATGCTCGTGCGATTCGATACTACCGTCTCTATAACCAGCAGCCAAATTGCGATATCACACTCGCTTATAACTTGCTAGTAGTCGGTGACAGCGGTGCGTTTCCTCGTCCTCCTCAAATGACAGATTTCTCATACGCTCCTGCCCCAGATGCTGGGGTGCGTGGAGCAGTCTCCGCATATATGGACCAAACCACCACTTCTGATGTGGCGGCATCATTCCTCCGTACGTACGACCCCGCACGGCCAGTGAATCGCAAACTAATGGTCTCTCCCAGGCCCTAGCCAGAAACTCATGAGGTTGACAGATAATCGTGTCCTCGTCCTTGATATCATCGAGAGGCCAGGGGATATATTCCAGGAGTGTTCGGGGTAAGAGTCAATACATTTGATTGAGTTATATCGTCGATGACTGGGCCTCTTCAGCGACCTGGCTCGGTCCCACGGCATCCTTCTCGTTTACAATCCGACGTCCCTATCTTCCTTTGAGCACGTCGTGCAGTTTTACGAACAAAAACTCAAATCCAAATGGAAATCTCTACCCGTCGTGCTTTTCTTGAACACCTCTACACGCCGCGGTACTGGTTCAGTCCAGGTATCCCGTGAGTCCAACCAAAATTTGAGATATAATTGGAATCTTGACTTGAGCCATTCTTCCAGACGTTCTCGATTTTGCCAAAAAGCACGCCATCCCGTTCGTCAACGGTTCACACAGTCACCTACACCCGGCTCCCTTTTCGACACTGCTCAGTTTGGTCCGTCAGCATTATGAGGCACCAGCTGCTTTATCCTTCGGAGAAGGTGTCGTCGACCTCCTCACAGTGGCGGCTGCTAAGGTGTCCCATGTAGCGCGCTCACATTTCCCCGCGTTGCCGCTCACGGCAAAGGAGTCCGCGCAATACCCTCCTCGTGCCCATCGCCACAATTTCACAAGGAGTCCTTCCGCCCCTCGGTGCGGATGCTTCTCCCTGCCTAATGCCTGGCATTTCCCACGTATCCTACCCTTTAGGTCAACGCCGAAATTTCGCCATTAATTTTGAAATCCCCAATTTAACGTCGTGCACGTGTGCGAGGACTTTTAGGAAGCCTATGGAAGAATGGAGGTTATAGTCTCGTTGTATTAATGTGTGCTCTTGAATGAAATTGATGACCTGTCGCTGGATTGCTGTGCCCCAATCTGATCAGCCCAGCAGAAAATAGTTGGGGCGGATGTGCTGTAGCGCCGTTAAGCTGTGACGGCCACCTGACCATACCATAATAACTCGGGTCATGCCTGTTGTTCCACTTAATCGATCATATTGATCAGCTGTCGAAGGTTAATATTTGCCGTGTCAGAGGACACGAAATTGCCACACCACATGGATCCATCCGGGAATAACATAACAAGATGGGAGTCATCAACAAGTCCATTACAAGCTAGGGTTGCCCGTTCACCTTGATATTGTCGTATCCCTTATCTATTTTTTTGGTTAATTACTCACTCTAGATAGATATGGAATTATTATTTTCGCAATAGGACATCTTATCTCGGGGCTGCGGACCATCTGCCACAAGTCATCCACATTCTTCTCCACGGTTACAATGTCTGGGATGTGAAATCCCACTGGAAAATCCACGGATGTTAATTTGATACTTTGTCTCCTGCGTATCTGAACCCTTCCTTGAAACCCCATCGCTGTGCTCATCGACTTAATCTCAAGTATCTCCTGCAAGTAAGTTTCTCCCTGAAGTCGAAGACTCGAAGTCAGTCCTTTACCCGACGATATCTTCCTTTCCATGGCGGAGGCTTATTTATCCTGTTGACGAATACATCTCCCACTCTCCGCAAAGCTACGGTGAAGCTTTGTGGCCACCTATCCCATCACTCATTGGGGGCAGGAGTCGCTCTTATCAGCTTTTATGTCGATGAGTATAAGTTATACCTGTTGATTATTCTCTGATTATGGATCTCCCCATCGATAATACTGCAACCTCTCACAGTGAGCGTATTGAATACCCTCATCCCCGTTTTCACAGATTCCCTCGTTCTCTTTCACCTCACTCATGAAGGGACAGCCGTCGCAGACAGACTTATACTCCGTTCGCCGTCCCGAAAAAAATGACGTAACCCCTGTGGAGCGTCTATATGGTCGTCTAGTATTCATGTTGCTGTTGCCGATAACCTGTCAGCATATCAGCTGTCAGCTTTTTTGTGCTGTATACTGTATGGCGCCACCTCGTTGCTTGCAGGTATTCGCTCGATGCGCGCTCGATGCATACCATTTGCATGCGGAACCTCACCACTTCTGCACATTCGTGCGCGCTTTCTTCCCCACATACCCCGGATTGTGCCCATCTATCTTTACCAGCACCACCCGTCCCGGCGAGCTTCTCTGGCCTCGTTTGGCCTTTCAATTACTAGTATATCCTCCCAATAGTCCTCAACGCCGCGCAGCTCGCCATGTCGTCCTACCTTCCGTCTGGCAACGCGGTGATGCTCATCGACTTGGCCACATCGCAGGTGCGCGCGTGACCACGCTGCGTAAGAACCTCTTGGACCAGCCGGTGCCGAACTTGAAGGTCGTTCTTACGAGGGTAGAGGGCCCTACTATGGTAGACTGGAGGAACACTATAACCCGTTTAATCATGCCCCTCCCGGTCCCGGGCACTTTCATCCACCTGTATCATTTATGTGGGCATATCTGTTGATTGATTTAAGGCGGAATGCTCCAGAGTTCGGGTCATGACGAGCTTGGTCAGACACCCCTGGGCATCATCCCTACGTGGAAGACAACACCCCAGCCTCATCGTGAATCTACGCATCAACGAATCGATCGATGTCAGCGGATATCACCCAATGATGTCCACACGAATAGTTGTGCCACCGGAAGGCAACCAGAAGAATCATCATACACCCACTGGCACGGGTTGTGCCGAAGGACGCGAACCAGGCTGTTGCTGACAAATGGCACCATATGAGTAGCCTGGTACTCAAGTACTCAAGCTACTCAAGTACTCAACGTACTCAACCCGCCTGTTCAATTACTCCGAGGCAGTCACCGCAATTCTAGGTTTACCCTGCTATCGTTCGGCCAACTGATCTCCCGGGGGATATCGCTCGTGGTTTGAACGAGCCGTCTGAAGATCCACAAGAATATCCTTGCTCCTCAAATCGTCCCGCCAGTGAGTGTAACCACCGCACTCTGGCCACTAATCGCCCCGCGGACCGACCCACAGACTGATCAACGTGGCGCCTTCCGGAAACGGTAAACGATCAAATCAAAGCCCAGCCGCACTCCCCCCCCTGCCGCGGCGAAGATCGACGTTTGGATGCTACGGAAAATGCCGCACTCAACTTGGCCTTGATCTTAAATATGTCGTGAGGCGGCGCCAAGGTACACTATACGCGCGTGACATAATCTTTCGAATCCCCATCAGAACAGTTCCCGATGGCCTATTCGCACATTTCCCTCCAGCGCGCTGGTTGTGCGCCAAGAGAACCGGCGCGACAATTCGAGTCTCTTCGCGTTATCCGTCGTCGATTGGATGGCATGTCCATAAACGCCAATGTCATCGCTGCATGGCCGCGGCCACCCTGACCCATACATAATGGTATTTCGAAAGTATGGAAATTGCGGATCTAGTTCGACGCGTCGTTCCGTTCCCGCGATGCTGATGTGCACTCGGCACACGCCGCCCATGCAGTAGATGCCCATTATCGGACACCCCGGACACTACCTCCTTATTATGTTCCAAGCGCATAACGCAGAGAGCTGAATTCCCTGACAGGTGGAGGATTTGCATCGGACCGTAACGGTGCTACATACAACACTGTGAGTTCGGTACCGTCATTGCAATGCGAGTTGTGGGAGACGCTGAGGAAAGTGAAACGAAGCCCAGAGGAGCGACCATTGGTCCATTGGGCTTCACATACAGTTCCTGAACTGGGCGGCGGCCTTCCTATCTCATCATGGAGCATGCTTGATATCTGAAGCATAACCCGCCTTCACCTTGCTTGCCCTTCCCTGGCTGAGCGGCTGAGCGCGTCTCAGCAATTACGTATACGTACACGCAGCGCTTCAAGTGCGGATGACTAAAACAAAAAATGGTTACATGCGGACCCGAACTAAGTACATCGCATCCGGAGTAACATTCCCGAATTTTCCGTACCGTGATACTCGCTTGCACGGAGTGGAGCATGTCACCTTGGAATGGTATCAAGGCGAATGGCAATGAGGGAACCCTCTCTCTCTCGCCTGCCAGTGGCACACTGCCAACAAGACTGATGACTCCCATTTAACTGACAATCCCAGTGCGAATTCCCGTCTCCAGCGTGGTCAATCATGATGATCCCCAAGCTCCCATTTAACATTCCCAAGCTGCCGTCGCTGCCGTCACTTCCAACGATCGAGATTAGCCCCGTGCCGGAACTGATTTTTCTCACCACGGTCAAGGGCCTCCTCTCTTTCGTGATCAATCTTTCCTTACTGGACTCATCTCTCATCCTCATAATCATCTTACTAGTTAATACCAACCCTCCCGTAAGGCAGAATGCTGCTATTGCCCTGAGCTTGCTTCTCCTCGTATTTGGTATCGAAGTCTCAGCCATCAATGTTTACGCCCTGGTACGTCAACTTTCACAAGACTCGGATATGCGAAACCGAACAAATCGCTCACTTTCCTGAAGTTGTGCTCTTGGCTCTCCCCTTCGACCACTCTAGAGCCTCTTACGGTCGTCGTTCTGGGCATACTCAATGGCGTCACGCCGATCATCACCGACTCCATCCTGCTGACGCACATCATCATCGAAAGAATCGAACATTCGAAATCGCGCGTGCGGCTCGTATTGACCATGGCCACGCCCGTCCTTCTCAAGTTCGGTCGTTTGGCAAATGCGGCAATCTATACTGTGGCTTGCGCAGAGTTCGTGTTGGGCTCTGTCAGAGCCGGAGACGGCGTCCCGGACATGGATATCTTGGATGCCGCACAGGCGCGGAGCATGGAAATCGCGTGCGCCTTTCAAATGGTCGATAACTCGTCAGTCAAAAACTTCATTCACCTCTCGTTTCGTGCCGAATTTCCAAAACTGACTTGCGAGTTGTCGCGTCGCGTCCAAAAGGTACCACCTCGTCTTGTACCACCTCAACGCGCTCGAACAGCGCCGCAAGACCATGCAGGGTCTCACTCGATGTGCGTCCTCTTCCCTCCGCTTGCAAGCGTGCGCATGCCAGGCCCACATCTCTGAGCTACGGTCCCCACAGCGGCGACGTCTACGACCCCCGAGGGGCTCCTCGTGCTGCTCCTCGCCTCAGGCGGGACCTTCGTCCTGCCGATCCTCCTCAGCGCCGCGCAGCTCGCCGTGTCCCGCCGCTGGCCAGACTCGGACATCCCGCGGGACCTCGAGCGCGTCAAGGTCATCGTGAACGTCGCCGGCGCGGCGGCGACGTCCCTCGTCGCGGCGCTGAAACGCTGGCGCGTGGCGCGGCTCGCGGCGGCCGAGGCCAAGGCCGCTGCGCTGCGGCTGGACGTCGAGGCGAACGAGAGGACGGCGTTGCTGGCCGATCAGGCTCGAAGGCAGCTGTCGAGGAGGCGGGCGGGAGAAAAGAAACGCGTGAGGTTCGATGCCGAGCTGATCGACATCAATATGAAGGAGGATCAGGCGCAGATGGCCATTTCGCTTCCCGTTTCGTAGTATTGGGTGTGCGGCGTGACTGTGGGGAGAGATTTTTATTCATCTTGGTTCACGGGCAAAACTGTCATTTTAGAGATCATAGAGATCATCTACTCTCCCGTCCAGTCATAGTTCTGTATTCAAACTCGACGCCTATTCTCAGGGGGGTAACTCAATGTGATTGTAAAGTCGGGTCAACTGGGGCAATTCTCACTGCTTTCGCCAGGCTCATGTCCCTTGACGTTCAGTACTTTCAGTCCCAATGTGATGGTCTCCAATCCACTGAGAAAGTCATCATCAAGCATTTGATACTGCAATTGAAGGCGACATATGCCCTAAGCTTGCAGGCTAGCGTAAGGATGAGACGTCCGGGTTTGATATTAAGTAAGTTATGGAATATGGTACAATTGACATGCGGCCATTAAGTGGGAGTGTTTTACGTAGTCGGACGTGACCTGGCGTGAAAGAAAGGTAAGGACGATGGTCCTTCGAGTGATCGGGTCATGAAAATCATGAAAAGGTCCTGCAAAAAAAAAACCAAAAAGTAAAACTTAATTAAGTGTGTCCTGTTGAGTTTATGAAGGAATCGTAAATGGGGCAAAGGTTCCTCCAAGCATCTACGGTATCCCGAGTCTCCATGAGCCATATCCATCCACAAGCACGAATCGATGGACATACCATTCGTAAAGTCTTCCGACGGCACGTCGGGGACGTCCTCGGCAAAGACGACAGCAAAGCCACTATATGATCGTGCATCATCGTAAGCAAACATAAAGACGGTACGAGGTCTAGGGACTACGAACGCGCCCAGATGCCAGTCAATGTGGCAGTGGAAGAACCAAGGACCAGGGTTGTCAGTGAAGAACCGGATCGTGACGTTATCACCAGCGTTGCCGATGCTAACGACATCCCGAACAATGGGGTCCTGGAAGTTGTAGGAGGCATTACCAGCACTGCGGACCACGGAGAACGCATGTCCATGTATGTGAACAGGGTGCTATCAAAAGGCGTCAGGGAATATCAAATGGTGGTGCCATGTCACTGGCAGCTCGCACGGAATACTCACGGGTCCGCCGATGGCACCACCAGGAATGGTCAGCTCGACGCTCTTGTTTGGCGCGAGTCCATAGATGGTGCCTGAGGGAAGGAGTTCCGAGGCGCTCTTTGCACCGCTCAGGATTTGGAGCAACACAGGAACGTTGGGGGGCTCAAAGGGAAGACCATTAACGAGGAAAGCCGTGCGGGCATCGTTCTGGATTTTCACGTGAGGGTAAGTACATGAGGGCTAAGGAACGGTGCTCACAAGGATAACGTCCAAGTTGATGTTGATATCAGCACCACCGGGAACTGGGTTTCCGGGCTGCATGACAAGATTTAAAGATCGAAGCAAAAGTGAATTGTCGAGCGAAATCTTACCACAGGAGAGGGTGCAAGTGGCTGGACGCCGAACATATTAGCCATCACAGTGGGACCAGAAAACAGTAAAGTGGAACGTACGTGGAGATTGGTTTCAACAAGGGGTAGCTTGCTCACGGGGACATTCACCGCCGGATCCACTGGTGGATCTGCATACGGGGCCCCGTCATAGTGGAGAATGGCGACGTTGTTGAAATCGCTGAAATCGAAAGTTCGGTTCGCAGAGTTGGGAAGAGCGCGGATCCCTGTTCACGATAAGTCTGACGACAAGGAATGATAGGTAGAACGCATACAGTAGTTGCCAACTGGCTGGCTCGCATTGACCTGCAAACAAGCTAAGGCACACCATCCTATACAAGGGCAGATAAGATCATCTTACAACAACCGAGTAACGTTGACCTGTGTTGATGTTTGATTAACAGAGCACAGAACACGACTTGGGACACACGTACCAGCAAATAATTCGACCGCATCGATGAGTAGAGGTTGAACATTAGTACCCTCAACTTCGATCACAGTCATTTTATGGCCGTCAATCGAGAAAACGAAGCTGGGGTCACAAGAAATGGAAACGAGGCGGAATCGGTAACTGTTGTGACAGAGCATGTGAATTCTCGACTCGAAAGAGTAGATTCAACACCGACCGTTTGCCCGCTTGAACATTGACGATGGCAAAAGGAATGTCAGAAGGACCGCCAGGATAACGACCCTTGCCATTTATCAAGGTGGAGTTGAACGCGCTGGAGGGTGTCAACACCAAGAAGTACAACAAGAGATGTAAAACACACGGGATTGGGGGAGCATTCGTCGAGAGGTAGTGGTACCAGTCTGCAAGTGTGATTACGGTATCGTCTCAAAGAACAAAGAAGTCTCAGTTGAATGGATAGCCATGTTAGGGAAACTGTCTCACCGTTGTCAACGTCATACAAACATTTATGAGGGTCGTCCGGGTCATAAATTATCAGGGGTCCGCGCAAGCCATCACAGTACTGATTCTTAAAGTGACTGTGATACCAAAACGTGCCCTGAAATAATATCAGGGGAGTTCGTGGAGTATTCTGCAACACAGGCAAGAGGAATTACCGCTTGTTCGAAGCCGTTGAATTCGTACAAGAAGCTCTCCTTCGGTACGAGAGGACACTGGGTGACGAAAGCAGGCCCGTCGACGAAGTTCGTGCGCCTTTGGAAGATACCGTGCCAATGCTGTAGAGGATATGCGTTGAATTGTCTCTGAACGTTTCAATATACAGAGACCGTACGATAGAAGTAGCCAAGTCCATTGATGGATCAGTCAGCTCATCTACGACGTTGATTGAGAACTCGGAACCCTGTTATTGTTTGGGGTCACAGCACGATCATGGGAACTTTATCGTGAACCTCACCTTCGTCCCGGCGATTATTGGACCCGGAAAGGTACCCCCAGCAAGGGTGACACTGTCGGAGGAACCACTGAATTAGACATTGCATCCGACATCAGCTGTGGAGACTCACGGGCGCGTGAACCCATCAGGCGCGATAACTTCGTTGACGATCGGAAGGGTAGTACCCGGACCGAGAGCAGCAGAGACACCACCAGTAACAGCCACAAGAAGAAGAGCAAGAGTGCGAAGCTGCGACATCGCGAGGACAGACACAGAAAAGTGTGAAACGAAAAGAGAAGAAAAATGTGGGCTGGAATCCGGGACAGCCGATTATGAACTGCTTTATACCACCGAGTCCGAGATGGGCGGCATCATCCTGGTAGTTACGCTCTTGAGCCAGTGCATCAGGGGAGAAGACACAGGATGCACTCACCCTAAAATAGATAGACGTGATGCAACTAGCTTATCAGGCACATCTCGCGACGCGTTTGGAATTGAATTGGAGAGACCGTCCGATTCAGGTGGTGTGGTAAGGTGATGGTACGGAGACATCAAGCCGCGCAGCCAAGGATTTGGTAGGAAATAGATGACAGGGTGGTGGAGGCTTTGTGGGCGCTACGTCCATCGGAACCAATAGATGAGCCTTGGTGCCAAACTTTTGGAGGCATAACACCGCATACGTTCACATCAATGATGAAGCCACTAGTGTGACAGTCGTGCACAGAAGGATACGAGTAGCGTCGCTTCAATTTCACACCAGGCCCCAGAACGGAGCAGGCCACTGTAACGCCTACTTACGAAGCAGCCGGAAGAGAGGCCAGACACAATCGGGTGATGTGGGGTTTCCGCACGCGCAGAAAAAGGGTCGAAAATGTTGGCCGCGACTCGCGAGCCGAAGCATCGCGTGATCGATGCCCGTGACGTGACGTGATGGAAACCTACGGGATGAGTCAGCAAGACAACGCTCATCGTCCTGTGGAACCGGACATTACAAGAGTCACCCACGCCCCACGCCATTTCCCTTGGTGCGATCGCGCCCACGGCTTTCGCGCAAATATACTCGCACACCACACCGATTTCCCCTGCCCACAATCCCCGGT
>WTXF01000157.1:0-62394 GCA_022496215.1 Russula brevipes | reverse complement strand
AATGTCGGATGTCGTGCTGAATGTCTCCCCAATGACATCTAGGGAATAATTAGGGTTATATTATAAATATTGTCAGCTATTTCATTTTATATGAAAAATGGAAATTCATTGTCAATGAATGCCCCAAGCACATAGTCAATTAAATAAGCATCTACATTGTAAATATAATCACAATGTATCCAGTGAAATTATTGTGTCCTCATTGTAAGGTACATTGTAAATATTTTCATGCTGTCTTTTGTGTTCACATGTTGGACATTTTGGATTATGTTTCTGATAAAATCAACATAAAATCACAGTTAGCATCTTAAAATGCCCACAGTGTCAATGGGTCGTCACAGCGCAACAGTACACTATAGTAAGTGGTTTACTCAACGTCCTCGACGGCAAGGGCCACATCTTTTTTGTGTATGTCCTCCTCGCTAAAGCTGGCTATCCAATGGTGCTGATTCATAACTACCTTAGCATCATGAATCATCTCGAACAACTTCAATCCGGCCCTTTGCATCAGGAAAATCTGAAAAATACTTAGAATACTAAGTTACTTAAAGCTTACTTAGAGCCACTTAAGATGGGGACTTGGCTTAGACTTAGCAAGTCTAAGCCAAGTCCCCCATCTTAAGTGACTCTAAGTAAGTTTAAGTAACCTAAGTTTTTTCAGATTTTCCTGATGTGTTGTCCTGGCCGCATGGACGTCTGGATCGAGTTCAAGAATGCGTCGAAACACCAGGCAGAACACCTGTTCTGCCACCAATGCTTGATTCAGACGCCAATCTGGAGTCGCATGAGATGCCTGCACTATCCTCGCATGCAGCTAGCCAGCTAAGCTCGCTCTTCTCTGAAGCACTCTCCAGCCTATCATCTGCATCCTCATGCTCCGGCTCCACTCTCCCTGCTGTCGTCACCAACACCACCAGTACCCCATAGCCATCACAATGAGAGCCTCTGCTCACAGGCAGGCTCGAGCGAAATCTCCGAGATCTCATCGTCGATAGAGGAAGATGTTCCGCGCATGCACCCATGCAGTACTACCCCTGAGTGTTGATTCACCTAGCACAGCTTGCCAAACAGTTCGCAGACCGCGCCATGCTTGATGCACAAGTACAGTGCACATTCCATCAGTTCTGCCTGACTTGCATGTCCGCCCACATCTCCAGGACTACCAAAGAATTCCTCAACATCCCCCCCCAGTTCCTCCCAAGCCCCTCGTACCGACACAGAAAGGCATGATTGGAAAAGCGCCTGGGAATGGCCCGCCCAGCCAGAGCATCGCAGAAAGGCGTGTCCCTGCCAGGTCACTTTCTGCCAACATACCGTTACATGAATCTCAAACCTCAATTACCAGTCATCATTTCTGCTGAATCCACGCATTTGGAGTGCGTTTGGCCTCATCAGCTCAGCAGGACTGAAGGTGCCACACGATTACTCAGCACTCGGAAGGCTTGCCCAAACCTACTTACAAGCAGCGCAGTGCTTTCCCAACTTGCCCAAGCCAGTGCCCTCTTCGACTTCTTTCCCCTTCCCCTATCCTTCCCTTGAACCTCAAACCAAGCCACTGCAAGATTGGTATTGTGCCCCACCCTCAAGTCGCTTGCCGCTCATTCCTCATCAGATGACGACACCCCTCTACCCGCAGCCAAACTTCGGTCTGAGGAGCAGCCCAGTATCCCCCCAATTGCTGAAGGCTTTCGCTTGATGTATGCCCTCGTCCTTTTTTAATTTTCAACCACTGCTCATCCCTGGATTCAGAATAATTTCAGATTATGCAGCCCTCCTCCTGTATTACCTATCTATTCCCACTGTCAATGAAGACATTTCCACCAAATAGATTCACTTCATGGCGAGCACAAAGAACGCATGGAGCTCCCAGGGAGCAGCCACAACGACATCGCCGGCAACCTGCGCAATCTGCACAGAGAGTGTCACCCGTGCCGAGTGATCAAATGCGAGCACATCACAGTATGAAGAACGCGTGGAGCTCCCATGGAGCAGTCATCACAACGACATCGCGGTGACCTACACAACCTGTACATCATGCGTCACCTGCACCGAGCGACCAAACGTGAGCACATCGTGGCGGATGCAGACATGTATTGTGCTTGAGTTGCTGCAATAACATTCTCAAAAAAACTACATCACGTTTATCCCCCGCTTGCACATTCTGCTGCGAACAATTCACCCGCAGTACTGTTCATCTCATTCGCTACGAAGAATGTGCGGAGCACTTTTTTACTTTTTTGTATGTAGTGTAGATACTTAGAACCCGCAGTTATAAAACTGCAGGTTATAAGAACAACCTTCACACTCATACCCATATGGATGCACGAATCCCGAACCTAGCCGGCTAAACAGCTGGAGTCGACGGCTTCCCCAACTGGCTTGCAAGAGTCGTGGCTTTGGCAAGCCGACTCGTGGCTAGCCGAGCCTTGGCAACACTATCTGTGTCTGGGAGAAGGTGGGCGACGGTCAGCATTGGGCACTGCTCACACAACGACCTCGCAGCCGTACTCACCTGATGGCCATGTGTCCTTTTTGGGCCTTCTGACAAGCCTCCCATTCTTGCCAGCATTGGGGCCATTCTTGGAGCCATTGAGGTGGTCTCATGGCCATTTGTGGTTGCTGTTGTTGCTGTTGCTGCTGCTGCTGCTGTTCTTGTTCTTGTTCTTGTTGGTGGTGGTGGGGATGAAGGTGGTGGGGATGAAGGCGGCAGGGACGGAGGTGGCAGCATTGTCTCATGAAGTTCACATGCTCATTCACGTCGTCTTGTGAAGTTCATGTGCTCGTTCGCGTCATCTCGTTTGCACCCCTTGTTTGTGCCCTCCCATTTGCATTTGCATAGATTGTTTAGTTGTTGTATCATATTGTAAAAGTGGTGAATACAAGAGTTGAATTGTTTTTTTTTCTGAGCACACAATCTAACGACTTAGTCGACTTGAGTCAACGGTTGAGCTGGGAGTTGCAACTCGTATTAGCCAACCAAAAATCAACTCAGCTGTGACTTGGAACCAGCCCAGAGCCAGAACTGTGGCAACACTAACCCTGACTGACACCCCCTCGCACACAAACGTGTGGGGGGTATTTGTGATATTTTGTGTATCATATTCCTACTTGACCTTGTCTCTGTAGTGTCTAATGTATCTGGTCACCTTAATCACCTTATTGTAATAGTTTTTTTTTTCCCACATATACAAGCCATGCTGGGCTGGGCCAAGCACACCCTTAGCCTTGGACGATGACATTGATGTCCATCTCAATACAGTCTAACCAATCTAATCCCCAAAAGGGGGACAAATATTTTTGAAAAATTGTCCAAAAAGTTGGCCAACCCCAGTCATCAGGAAAACGGCAAAATGCTGAATGCTTCTTAATGCTTCTTAATGCTTCTTTATTGCTCTTATTAAGCAGGGTGCCCTTCTTAATAAGCGGATAAGAGGCATTAAGAGTCATTAAGAAGCATTCAGCATTTTGCCGTTTTCCTGATGCAAAAACGTGTGGGAATAATTTAAAAGAGGTGTTTTCTGACATTTTCAGCCTCTCTGAGCATGATTCTGAGGTCCATTTGTCCATAAAAAATCTAGTTCATGTACTAGCCGACTTACACACTTTGTGTGTCCAGCACTGTAGTCAGCCTCCCATGCATTATCAGTGCTGTGAGAAGTCCCACATCAAATGGCTTGTCTTTTTTTTCAATCCCAGGCCTTATAGGCCTCACCACCCACCACATCACCACCTTTGCCTTATTGGTTAGTCCCCAATGAAACCACACTGTACCAGGATGCATCAATCACATAGTATTGCTACAACTCATATTTTTTGGTTTTGTAGAAAATCAAATAAAATTGGGAAACTTCTGAATATATTTATATGGCTAGAATTCAGGGTATGAACATGAGTTACTTAAGACCACTTTGTGATCCAACCAGTAGTTTGTGCATTATTTAACTGGTAAGGTTGAGCCATAGTGATACAACAACCACATCCCCTCCCTCTTTGCACTGTGTGGTAACTACTCACATACCAATAGAATAGTCTGCATCTTTTCCCCCCTTGTGATCTGTGCTACATGCTTCAAATCTCATATCTACAACACCAACCAAGAGCTTTTCATAGTATAGAACATGTCTAAAAAGACTAAAATACAAGACAGTGGTGGGGATGAGGTCCACATTGCTGTGACCATCAAAGGAGTTCCTTCAAGTAGTTACTGACAACTGAGCTGGCAGTGTTGTAGAATCTCAGGTGTGAGATTAGTCTGAGCTGCATAAATCATTGATTTTTTTTTGCTGCAGCATGCTTTGCATGTTGTGCATCACCAAGTTCCTTGATACAACCAGTGGTTGGTGACACCACTGGTGATGGCACTTTGGGTGCCGGTGAGGGTGTTGGATAATATGAGAAAGAAGGATAAAAAAGCAGGGCTGTCACTGTGCAAACATCATGTCCTCAGTCCTCCCTGTCACGATGTGGCATGGACCTTCCCCTCCTCAAACTGCAGGTGATAATGGGAGCAGGATGCTGGTCAGGCTTCTGTACAATGGTTGGGTCTGGGATGTTGAACAAATCCAGGGCATCTGAGTCATCTGACATCAGTGGATGCATGCATGGTGGCATGTCATGTGTTATCATCTCTGCAGGAACAACACCTGCCATTGAAGAGGAAGATGCATCAGTGGGTCTGTTTCCATTAATGAAGCCACTGGGGATTGAGAGGGGATCACAGCCAAATGCATGGTAGGAGCTCACAAATGAAAGGCTGGGCATGGGTTTGTTGCCTTCAGTAGAGTGACCTTGGCCCATGGTGGCATCTGGAAGCCTTCTTGCAGCTGCAGTGGAGAGCAGGTAGGAAGATGGACAATGACTTTGTTGTTGTCGCTTGCATCACAAAGCTCATGTATGACTTCAACTTTGACATGGATAAGATCACACTCACTGGGGGACTAGGTGCTTAAAACATTGAAGCAGTGGTGAGGAGTCCTGAGGTAAGGGCTTCCTGAGATATCATTTGTCCTGCCAACAACACTGCTCAGAAGTGGAACAACACCACAAGAACAAATTCCTGACACATACAGATGAATTGTTCCAGGCTTCCAGCTGTCTTCACCAAATCTCATCAGCATAGTCAAGGTTCAGGGCAAGGTGCAGGTAGTGCATGGCCTGGGTAACCTGTAGGTATTTTTTCTCTACCCTTACCCATACCCACCAAAACCCTTACCTGTGTTGATGGGTACAGGTTACCTGTCTAAATGGGTAAGGGTACTTAAGGGTTTGGGGGTTTGATACCCCCACACCCATGCACTCAAACACTTGAAAATTGTATTTTAATTGGGTTCCTATGGCCAAAAATGCCAGTACAGTATGCTATGTGCTAAAAGTCGAAAGTAAACTACAATACAATGGTACTAGAAGGAGCTCTGTGCCTGCGTTGTGCCTGCTGTGTGTGATGTACTCGCATTTGGTTGCTTGGCACAGGCAACATATGACACACAATGCATGACGCACAGTTGGTGTGGGCAACACACAACACACAACACACAGTTGGCACCGGCAACACACAATACACGACACACAGTCACTGCACTGTCATCGTGGCAGCTGCTCCCTGGGCCTGCCGCACCTGCTGCGATGTGCTTGCACTCAGACAATTGCGGGGTTGACACACAATGTGCAAGTCGCTGCAATGTTGTTGTGGCAGCTGCTCCCTGGGAGCTCCGTGTGTTCCTTGTGCCCACCGCAATGTGCTTGCATTCTGTCGCTTGGTGCAGGTGATGCACGATGCACAGGTTGCCGCAATGTTGTCATGGTGGCTGTCCCCTGCAGTGGAGCTCCACGTGTTCTTCATGCCTGCTGTGATGTACTTGTGTTTAGTTGCTTGACACGGGTAACACAACAACGTGCAGGTCACCATAATGTTGTCATGGCAGCTGCTCCCTGGGAGATCCACACATTCTTCATGCCCACCGTGATGTGCGTGCTTGCAAGAGGATTTTGTAGGGTCATTCACTTACTCTGAATCCAGGGATGAGTGGTGGTCGAAATTTTTAAAAAAAGTATGAGGACTTACAATTGGGGGGATGAAACTGGGTTGCTCCTGGGACCACAGTTTGCCTTAGGATGCAACAAAGGAGGAGGCACATGACAATGACAAGTCATAACGACTGGGGTGTCATCGTCTGACAAGATGAGGAATGACCAGCGAGATCACCTGCATGAAGGTACAGGTGGCCCCCACCTCTGCGAGGTCATGTTGTGTAGCGGCTGGGACCTCTTGAGTTTCTGTGCAGCCTGGCAGTGGCATTGGAAAGAATGGAGTTGCGGCAACTTGGGCAAGTATTTCGAATGTGTCAGCGTCAAGGTTGGCGACATGATCCAAGGCATCGGGACAATTGCCATCCTTGCCATGGGGGGCAGTGTCGGCGACCTGATGTGTGGCGTCAGACCCAACACTGAAGACACCATGGGTATCCGTGTTGGCGATGTGATTGGTGGTGTTGGGCCCAACACTGAAACCTTCATGGGCAGCATCATTGGCGATGTAATCCATGGCATTGGACCCAACACCGAATACACCATGGGCAGCAGTGTCGGCGATGTGGTCCGTGGCATTGGGCCCAACACTGAAATCTTCATGGGCAGCATCATTGGTGATGTAATCCGTGGCATGGACCCAACACCGAACACCATGGGCAGCAGTGTTGGTGATGTGGTCCGTGGCATCAGGCCCAACACTGAAATCTTCATGGGTGGCAGCGTCAGTGATGTAATCCATGGAGTCAGACCCAAGACCAATATCACCACCAGTGGATTGATGATGATCGCCCCTAGAATGAAGAGGTTAATGGCTAACCAAAAAAATGGGCAAGACCTTACCATTGTTGTCTACAACACGTGTCGCAGTGAAGTTATGATTGGGTCGCTGTGATGTCAAATAACGCCACCTTCAGAATTAGCATCCTCAATGACAACAGGGTTCATGTTTGGATCCAGTGGAGGCACTTGAGACGTTTGGGACAAGGCCTGTGCTCGAGACGCTGTGTCCACAGTGCAGCAGCGTGAACGCTGAGTGTGTGTGACATGACGGGTATACCCAAGGCACATAAAAACTTTATGGCAGCCTCAGCATGTGATATGAATTGCATCCATGCGGCGATGCGACATTCAGAGGGTCAATGAAAGAGGGGAAAGACTGTGTAAGATACCATTAGTTGGTGCTACGAAATTTTTATATAAGACACGACGTACCTCCTCAATGCCCAACCCACATATTCCTGTCCTTTTGTGTTGATACCCAGATCTGCTTCCACTCATTTTGTTCTCGTCTTCTTTGTTCTGCTAATGGCACCTCACACACGCCGATCTCACACGATTGCCTTGGCAAATCAGTCAAAAGAGAATAAACTCCTGTTCAGGCCTCTACACAACACAAACATGGAGCAAGAAATGACATCGCAAGTCGTGACAACAGCAATACAAGACGCGGCCCAAATCCCCCTGGTAAGCAATGAGCAGCCATGAGCGAGATGAAGCTAAGATGATAAGGAACGAGAAAACGCACCATATCCTCAATTATGGCTCCTGCTTGAGTGAGGTGGCAGAGCAAGCCATCTCAACGCACCCAATGCCCCCTCTTCAAACGCTCCCCTCCCAAAGAAGCAACGCAATGCTGGTAAGTGGTTTGAGGATCAGCTCTTCAAGCTGATCATATATTGAAGGTCCCATCTGAGGTCGTCCAATGCAACTTGCTTTGGCGAGTGAGGACAGAATTGTAGATCTGCAAGATCAGTTGTGGGGCAGGGAAGCTGTGGCAAAGGGCAAGGGCATTATTGACAAGGACAAGAAGGGGCAACAAATTGAGCCAAATGGTAACAAACAAGTTCGTTTACTGCTGTCCAACTGACTTTGAATTTTTTTAGTTTTGTCATTGTCTCATCCTCCCCATGCAAACCAGCTCCTTAATGTCTTGGACGCCAGTGATAGCTGTGACTCTGAAGCCCATGGTGGTGATACTGATGTAGAAACTGAGGCTGACTGGATCGACGAACCACATTTGACGGAGCTTGCTCAAAAGCAGCCGTCGAAATTTGAAGAGGCTATGAAACTTGAGGTATGTCCCTGAGCTTTCTTCCCTCACCCACACCACTTAGTATTACCTTTGTAGAGGGCTTCCTGGACGGATTTAACTCCTACTCCAGATTGCTCTTCAGTACAGATGCAGACTGGGACACAAGGACTGCCAGTCAATGTTGACACGTTGCAGGAACACAAAGCTGACACTAGTCTGATGGAGGAGGCATCAGAGCCTCAGTGGCCTGAAATTACTAATCTCCACACTGTTCTGGGCTCAAACCGTGTGACACTATCTGTCCAGGTGCTGCTTATGTGGCTTGTCATTCAAGATGCTTTTGAACATGTTTGCGCCTCCCTGCTATTCAATCATGCTTACCTGGAGCCAATTGCTGTCATTGGTGTGGTCAAGGAAGCTCTCCTTGCTGCTGCTGGAAGTCATAAGCCAGCTGCATCAAGCATACACAACCGACTGGTTCATGATGACCCATATGTTTTCAAGATGTCTCGCCTGGTGAGTACTTTGTCTCAGACTTGACATATCTGATGCTGTTTGCAGCCACATGCCTGGATCCCTCTTTTCCGAAGTGAGGTGAAAGAACACTGTGGTGCAGTGGTTGTGTTGCACTTCGCAGCCGTCAATTCTGTACCTGAAATTACTCAAATGGTTGAAAGGCAACTCAAAATGTACAATTATACCTTTCCAGGCACACCCGGTGTACGTGTAATGTTTTCTTATGTACTCTACTTGACAGTTCTTCATAGAGGCCTGGGCTTGTGATGTGCTCACATCCATATTGCAATGACCGGATCATCAAGGTTATCAGGGATTTGTATTTCACTGGAGGAAGTACATCCTTTTCAAGCCGGTTTCATCATCTCTTCCCTTGTTTCCAGTACTCTGATACTGAATGGAAGCATGAGGTGCTGATTCCAATGGTGGCCCTCATTGCAACAGGGGTGAGCCTCCCCCAAAATCTTACATAATCTTACTTGTCACTCACATCGACAGCTTTTTGCCATGCTCTATGAGTGGCGCACTGGCAAGCAGAAAGCAGCGGAATTCTCAACCACATCCTACCTTGATGTCTATGATGGCCATGTTAACACCCTAGTGTACATCCGGGACAATCGCAACGTCGCATTTCACACAATGATGGCAGATATATATGCCCAGGCAATGTGAGTATCTCCTGACCCTCCGCTTATGACAATGTCTAATGAGCCACAGTGACCACCCCAACATGGAAGCAACGCCTGGGGCAGCCATGGTTGCTCCTCTTAACCTTACCGATCTCAATGCCTGAAGTGTTATAACTCGACCTATAAGGGACCCTTGACTCAAGGGGACTGCAGAGGAGCAATTAAGACTAAGGTAAAAGTCGCTCCTCTGCCGGAAATATCAACACCACAAACATGCCACAACACCCAAATATAGTAACAACTCTACGGAGCATTGTACTGGCACAGCGAAGTGAACGCTCCAACGCTTCACTCACAAATAGACATAACATGAAGAACTCTCTTATCGTTTCAACAACTGGCCAAAGATGATGTCTGTAAGTCAGACACCCATTCTATGTAAAACTTATTTACTCAACACAATCAGTCAACATGGTGTTCACCATATACCTGGCCACTTAGTTTACAGCTTTTTCATGCTATCATCTTTCTTTGATACCTATCTGATTTGTCCATAGTTTCCTATTCACCCAGTGTTCAACCCTATTGGACAGACCCTCCATCACCCTCATAGTACAATGTGGTAGCATAGCTGACAATCACAGTGGACTGCCCAGCATTATTCCACCCAATTATCATGAGATTATGCCCCAATTATCGTGAGATTATGACCCAATTATTGTGAGATTATCACCAAATTACTGTCACATTATCAATGACTAGTGAAGGTCCAGTGAGATCTAGCAACGATAACTGTCAATAAATTATGGGGGATAAGGCAAATTCTGCTAGTGATGGCTAGTGAGGATAATTTGTCTAGTGAAGCTAAATTATCGCTCGTTAGCATGGAAGGGTTTTCCCAATGTGGGGTTGTCCTCATCTTTTTCAGGTGTGGGTGTTGGGGTTTGGGAGATGAGAGGGGTCCCTTGACGAAAATGTGTGAGTTGCCAACCCATCTTGATCAACCAACAATGTGCAGTGCGTTCAGATAATGGTCCCTTCAAGTTCATGCCGAGAAAAGGGAGAATAGTGTCATTGAGGGCAATTTGGAATCTGTGGGGTGTAATTTGGCCAGTGGGCTGAGAGGTGAGCCAACTCCATACTTTCCCACATATGCTTTCATCTTCTAACAATGAACATGAGTTCGCAACCCCCCCATGATGTTCCTTTGGCAGCTGCTCAAATATCTGGTAATGCCAAGCAATTGCACAGACACAGCGGGCAAAGTGTAAGCCTTCACCTTCATGCCATTGATGAGCAATCTCATAGCTGGCACCCATCCAACCTTGTCCCTTCAGATGCAGTGTTGCGAAATTCCATATGATCATCAGCTGGTTCAGCTGGGAAAGACCTAATGTTTTTGCTTTTTTCTTCAGGTTGCCTTTTACTTGTTCACGAAGCTCCTCCCATCCTTTGACCCCCATTCTGAGTCCTGCCCCCACACGTAAGTCCAGTTCATCCTCCCAATCCTCATCCAGATTGCTGACTTGTTCATCTGGGACAAGGGGTAAAATTTCCAAGGACAGTGGTCCAGCTTCAGGCACCAAGGCACTGACTTGTTCATCTGGGATGAGTGGCAAGGTTTCTGAGGATGGTGACCCTGCTTTGGGCACCATGCTGACTTGTTCATCTGGGATGAGCAACACGATTTCTGAGGATGGTGATCCTGCTTTGGGCACTGCACTGACTTGTTCATCTGGGACAAGCAGCATGATCTCTGAGGACAGTGATCCCACTTCAGGCACCATGCTGACTTGTTCATCTGGGATGAGCAGCAAGATTTCTGAGGATGGTGATCCCACTTCGGGCACCACTGTGATGCTGACTTGTTCATCTGGGGACGTGCTGTCATTGGACCCAAGGGTGGCATCAAGCAGTGCTTCTTGTGTGTGTGTGTGTTCCTCTTTGGTGGTGTGCAGGTGAACCCAAACTGATCCACAAGACTTGTCTGTCCTTTCATGGCTGACTTGTAATGTCTCTGAGTGCAAGAAGCCTTATTTGTGATCACTGGACCTGTTGCATATCTTGTTGGATGTGCTATTGTTCCTGTAAGTTATGCGTCATCTATAGGTGGCAGATGGTACTGACTCTTATGTTCACAGGCTTGTCAAGCCCTTTTTGTCCAATATTTTGGGATCCAGTCTTCATCATAAGGATTATCGCCTTGCTCCTTTGCAAATGAGCACAGACACTTATGAAGTTCTTTATCAAGGCCTCCCCAGTTACCTCCCCCACCTCGCAGTCTGACTCAGCCTCTCCTCCATCATCATTGATAATTATCCGGAGACCATCAAATACAACTCCTGGGTCCCAGTCACTGTTGCAGTCAATAGGGCTTGCTGGAGAAGGTACAGTTGGTGCCATAACCTCTGTGCAGGTGTTGTCTTGTGTTGGTTTATCATTCCCCAATGAGTCTGACAGTATGCCAGAGATGGTTTCTTTGAACTTGATGAATTATTTGACCAACTTTGTCCTCTTTTGCGTCTGTGAACTGCCAATGTCATGTGTGAGAAAGTGGTGGCAGGTGGCTTGGTGGTCAGTGGTGTGTTGCATATAGAACTTCAACAAATCCTTTTTTCAACATGTGTTCAAGGAATTGTAACAGACTAGTCAAATGGACCTTTCTGCAATATATTCACTATTTTAGTGAATTTTTTGGGGTATGGCCAAATTTTGAGGGTCAAAAATAGGAAAAACTAAATTTGAAAGGAGAAATGGGGCCTAATGTTACCCAAGAGGCTATATGTACATTCTAGGGCATTTGGAGCACCAGTATTTATGAGCAGGAGGTGTTTCCCAAAATTGTCATGTTTGGTTGTCTGCAACTGTACCACCTGCACTAAGACCATCAACTAAAAAATCCCTTGAGAAATTTCATCTCCCAATCTCAATTCCACTCATTCAATTCAGCCTTGGGGATATGGCTGTTATTTCTATTTGTGAGTTCAGCGTTGGAGCGTTCACTCCGCTCTGCCAGTACAATGCTCCGTAGAGTTGTTACTATATTTGGGTGTTGTGGTGTGTTTGTGGTGTTGATATTTCCAGCAGAGGAGCGACTTTTACCTTACTTAGTCTTAATTGCTCCTTTGCAGGTGTGTAGTAAATCATACTTTACTTGAATAGAGTCTTAATTGCTCCTTTGCAGTCCCCTTCAGTCAAGGGTCCCTTATAGGTCGAGTTATAACAATGGCAAGCACATTGCAGAGCAATGAATCATGCACAAACAGGAACCAACACATCCTGGCTCTGAGTTGCATCAAGCACCCAGACCACCTCCTGCATCACACAATAAGCTGCAGTGTCATTCTGCATGAATAGAGCAATCACAAAAACAGCATCTTCCAGAATGCACCACTGAGCCTTGTCCCAAGTCATGGATTGGCTCAAAGGCAGAGCTGGGACAAGAAGGCTGCCACAAGGCCCACCATCATTAGTAGCCATGTAGAAACTGGAGCACGTGAAGTGGAACATGCAGATCTTGGACCCCTGGTCAAATAAGGTATCCAAGACATTGTACATACTTTATGGACAGAACTTACTGTAGTTCACTCATTGGACAGCAAACTAGTTTAGCATCTAACCTAGTACAGATTTCCTATATATTGTAGATAAAACACCTTGGGTAATAACAATTCCCTGTGTGTTTCCCCAGTTTCCCACGCCTGAGGTCATTGCCATGTCTGGGAGTTCAGTCGGGTCCTTCATGCTTTTCTACAGGTTATGGGCCCTGCACTGCCCTTCTGAACTTTCCTGAATAATACACTGTCATTACTGGCATCAACATTATGTCTGCCACTATCAAGACCCTCCCTGTGATGATCCCCCAACTCTCTCCTGATGGTTCCAACTGGGCCATCTTCCTCACATGCTTCCGACAGGCCATGCAAGCCACCCGCCAATGGGGATACTTTGAAGGCACAAAGCTATGCCCCACTTCCAAGAACAGCACAAAGCTGATGGAGGAAGAGCAGAGGCACTGGAGCAATGGGATCACAAGGATCTCATTGCATCCTACCTGCTTGCACAACGCCTCCCGGACATGACTGCATTGCACCTGGAGCAGTTCTCCACTGCCCAGGGGCACTGGAGTATACTCAGCTGGGAGTACATGGCCAAGAGCGCATATGCACAGAATGACTTGGAGGATGCATTCCTTGAGATGTGATGTCCCTGAGGGGGGGATGTCCAGGGCTTCCTCATGTCACTGTGCCACAAGTGAGAGCAGCTCACTGCTGCTGGGGTCCAGATAACCAACAGGGACTACTGGTACATGGTCCTGCATGGCATCACGGATGAGCTGGCAACCTTTGCATTGCAGCTCCTGACTACAACCCATGCAGCCGACCCCTCCAGTGACATGGCCACTGACACCCTAATTGGCCACATCTGCAAGGAGGCGGACTGGCTGAAGAACAGGTGGTGGCACCAGCAACACTCTGGGGGAGTGAAGAGGGAGGAGGCAGCAGTGGATGAAGCCCTTGCAGTCACAGGGCAGGGGAGCAGGGGGTGCTGGGGCAAGTGCCACTGGTGTGGCAAGCTGGGCCACTACATGCATGAGTGCTGTACACCAGTGGAGGAGATGGCAGCTGGGCAGGCCGGGCAAGGATCATTGGGTGCACAGGCACAACCCAAGAACAAGCCTGTGGGCTCAGCCAACATCATGATCACCAACAACGAAGGTGATGGCTTCTAGATGGTCGAGGAGGTGGACCCCCCCAATGGACCATCATTGGCTGCAGAACACAAATGGTCACATGTGCAATGGTGTGGACCTGGATGACTTTTGGCCAGTCGAGCCAGACCCATTTCTGGGGGAGGACAACTGGGACAAGGAAGGAGCCATGCGCATGCAGCTTGAGGGCACAGAGCCGGCAGACTTGCTGGACGTTGAGCTTGGGTAGGCAGAGGTGGAGAAGGTGGAGGCCACCAAGGAAATTGTAGGCATTGAGGAGGACAGCAGTCCTCACATCAACAGGAGCGAGTCCGGGGCTGGGAACCTTGCCATGGTCGTGACCCCTCCCATCCCTACTGACACATTCTTGAGGAGCCCCATAGGCTTGGGGCATGGTTTCAAGTCCGAGGGGGAGGTGGTGGAGGTGCCAGCTGTGCATGGTCAAAGCCATGTGCAAGGCCCACTGGCCTGCACAAGGGTGTCTGACTGAGCTGGTGCACACCACCCTGTTGAGGGCTGCCACCTGAGAGCTTAAGGGGGAGCCTCCTAGGAAGGAGGCCATCATGTCACCAAGGGGCCCCAAGGCCAGAAATAAGGGCATGGCCTGCACAGGCAACGTCGCTGTGCACTGTGAAGTGGGCCTCCCTAGAGCCTGGCATCCCAGTCTAAGTACCCTTTGATCACTCTGCCCTCTTGCATTCTTGCTGTCAACCCCACTGTGTACCCATGGTCCTTGGCAGTCTTTGTGCTTGTTTCTTGCCTGCATGTTCAGACATTGGTGTTGACTCTCCTGCACCCAGACCCATCTCATAGGACCACACAATGAGACTGGGATACAAAAATGGTAAGTGAATTCCCATAAATTATAGGCAGAGTTTCCAAGGAAATTACTTAATAGGTCCCATTTTCCTTTTCTTTCAAAGGTGCATGTTTTGTCTCCTTACTATCATCTACTACCATGGACAATGATTCCGACGATCCATTGGAGTGGCTTTCCATGATGGTAGTCCCATACCACCCAACCCCTAGAACCCCCACATGCACTGATGTCTCGCCCATGAGACCCATAGGGTTTTCTCCTGCCATATATAAGCGGTTCAATGTAAATTTGACTGCTTTGTACTGCTTGATGCATCCAATGCCACTTGATTGCGATATGCTTAGACCGGTTATGAAACAGCAGGTTCTTCGCCATCACTATGGATCCGTCATTGTCACCCTTAATGACGACTGGTGTGTTTTGGCTGAGTTCTAATTCAGTTAAGAGATTCTTCAGCCATATGGCCTCGCACGCGGCCTCGGAAAGGGCAACATATTCGGCCTCTGTAGACGATAACGTGATCACCTTTAGTTTCCTCGATCTCCAAGATATTGCACCCAATCCGAGTGTGAATACATAGCCGGATACCGATTGATAACTTTCGGTGCCTGCGAACGAAGCGTCTGCATAACCTTGGAGCCGATGGTCTACGCATGGGTTAGCAAGATATGTAATTGTGTAATCCTTTGTGCCTGCTAAATATCTCAAGATGCGTTTAAGCATCCCAGAGTGCTGTAGGCTGGGGTTTGCTGTGTATGTGGCTAGTCTGTTGACTGCATATGCTATGTCTGGCCTCGTAGCGTTTGAAATAAACTGTAGTTCGCCTAATAGACAAGCATAAGAATTGCTCCAGTCTCCTTGATTGCCATCCGGATTAGGTTCTATTTTGACATTTGGGTTGAGCGGCATCACCAAGGGATTGCAGTGCTCCATGCCCTCTTCTTTTAGGATTTTCTCAATATAGCCTCTTTGAGAAATCGAGATGGAATCCTTGCGACACGTGATTTCTATGCCAACTATCTTGGAAGGTTCTCTGAGATCGGTGATTTGCCATTCCTTCCTCAAGTCAGATTTCATCTTCTCCATAATGTCCATGGATGTCACAAATAGTAACAGATCGTCAACCCAAACTGTCATGATCACGATTTCATCACCATTGCATCAGATGTAAGCACAGGGATCTGAGAGTAAACACTTATAGCCATGACGTTGCATCTTCCGGTTGAATTCGAAGTTCCAACAACGGCCTGCCTGCTTTAGGCCATAGAGAGTTTTAATTAGTTGACATATGCATTCTGTACTGTCTCTGTATCCTTCTGGCTGCATCATGTATATAGTTTCTTCCAGTATACCATTGAGGTATGCGCCTTTGACATCCATCTGCTGAATGAACATTCCTTTGACTGCTGCGATCGCAGGAATCAGGCATATAGTCTCAAATCTGACCACAGGTGAATGCGTTTCAGTAAAGTCATGTCCTGGACACTGCACGCATCCTCTGGTGACTGGTCACGCCTTGTACTTTGTTATTTGCCCCTTCTTGTCCCTTTTCTTAGTGAACACCCATTTATTGGTGATCGGGACTATGCTGGTGGGTTTGGGAACTAGTTTCCATGTCCCCATTTGCTTGAGCTGATCCAATTCCACCTTAATTGTGGCTTCCCATTCCGGCCATTCCGGGGACTGCTTAGCCTCTTTCAGGCTATGATAATCATCGTCAGCAGTTGCAACTAAAGTGTGATGTCTGTAGTGTTTAAAGGTCCAGTCCTATGGACCTCAAAAAGACCAGCAACCGGACACAACCGAACCGGAAGGGACCGGACTTCCGGTTGCGGTTGCATCCATTTTGGTACGGTCTGGTTGCCGGTTGCCACACTCAGGGAAAATGGGAAAACCGATGAAAGACCGGTTGTGATCAGTTGCAACCGGTTTTTTTCAACATTCAGCTACATCAATTACCTGTAACATGCACATGTGTGTAGAATCAGACGGTTATTCATAATATTCATATGCAAAATTTGAGCACTCCTGCAACATGCCCTAGGCGTGGATCTGACAAGACAGCGCCTTGACAGCGCCTTCAAACAGTCTTCAAACGCCTGCCACTACCGTGAGAAGACTCGCGTCAGCAACTCTCCTTTCCTCACTGCCTCCTCACCTCACGACACTCGCTTTCTCCTGTTGCCCAGCCGTCGCGTGGTCACGGAGAGCAACCAGCAGGCTAATAGCGCGCGGCGACATCGCCCGCTCCCTCCATTCTGGCTCAAGACCACGGGTGGTGGCCTCTCCAGGGTGTACACTGCTTCG
The DNA here is from genome assembly GCA_022496215.1 of Russula brevipes. NCBI lineage: Eukaryota > Fungi > Basidiomycota > Agaricomycetes > Russulales > Russulaceae > Russula > Russula brevipes. The sequence goes on along the minus strand of WTXF01000157.1, from coordinate 45,352 downwards.
GTCGGTCGCCTTTGTGCGGGCCAATTGGCCTTGCACATGGCCTCGACCGTGCGGGGCTGCAGTGCTTCACCGTCTCGCCCTCGGACTCGAGCCCCAAATCGTTGGGGCCCTTCAAACACGCGCCCTCGATTCTGCCCCGGCCCCCTTGGCAACGCGGTGGCCGCGATGGCCAACCCCCGCGCCGGACGACGACGACGACGACAACCCCATGCTGGCCGCGCCCCCGCACCGATCTGAACCGTCGACTGCACGCGCCGCCCGTCCACCTTTGAGTGGCGGTGGTGGCGGCGGCGATGGCGACGATTTTGGCGCACTGGCTGCGACGACGACGACCCCATGCTGGCCGCGCCCCCGCACCAATCCGAACCGTCGACTGCACGCGCCGCCCGTCCACCTTTGAGTGGCGGTGGTGGCGGCGGCGATGGCGACGATTTCGGCGCACTGGCTGCGACGACGACGACCCCGTGCTGGCCACGCCCCCGCACCGATCCGAACCGTCGACTGCACGCTCCGCCCGTCCACCTTTGAGTGGCGGTGGTGGCGGCGGCGATGGCGACGATTTAGGCGCACTGGCTGCGAACGTTGCTCGCGGCTGGACCCTCTTCCCGAGGAGGCTGCCTCGAGACCACGGGTGTGGCCCCTCCGGGGTGGCCCACTTCGGTTGGTCGCCTTTGTGCGGCTCCATTGGCCTTGCAGGCAGCAAATACAAATCGATCTGATCGTCGTCGCCCCCACAGTTCGATGTCAAAAATGAGTCCTACATCTGTTTCAGGTGACGTGATGTCAAGGCGATGCACAAGACTCGTGCATCACAAGCATCTTCTTCAGAGAAGCTCATGCGTCAAACAAGAGCTCGTCACCGCAGCATCAAGTGCAAAGACTTCGCTAGCCTCAAGCACAAGTTTCCTTTGTTGCTTAACCCAAAAGAGGAGACTACTTTACAATAAGGAGAGAGTGGTCAAGAAGGATGAGATCTCATCCTTTTAATGAGCATTTAACTTAGTGATAGTATAGTCAAAATACGACTGCGTTCTGAAAATTTAAAAGACTGGTGGCTATCGGTTGCTGTCAGTTGCCAACCGGTCTACCCAACAACCGGTCACAACTGGTTGGCTTAGGGCAACTGGACCGGTATGGACCGGTCCTTTGCAGTTCGGTCCAGTCCCAGGTGATATATGAAAAGTAGGCAACCGGTTGCGGTTGTGGTTGCCCCAAATTGGGCCAAAAAACCGGACCGGACCGGACTTTGAAACACTAGATGTCTGGAGAGTGTTTCATCTTCGTTAATATCCATCTCCTCGTCAGAAAATGGATCATCAAGATGCTTGTAATCTGGGCATTTTCCCTGCATTCTCCAAGTGTCACCTATATCTTCGTCTGCTTTCCTCTCCAAATCCACGCATGTTTCATTAGACATCTTCTCCACATGCGTGCTTCCCTCAGACTCCCCTTCAGGCTGTGGAGTAGGCTTACAATGATATTCTCAGAAGGGGATTCTTCCGAAGGAGTGAGGAAATGGAAATTCCATGAAATTACTGTAAGATCTTTCTTGTAGGTGCGTTATAGAAGATCACAGATTTAGAGCCATTGTCATAACCGACGTATGCGCGCCGTTGCGCCTTTGGTAACATCTTGCACAGGATCTGCTGTCCTTGAGATAAGATCCATACCAGAGCGCCGAATTCACATAGATGCGAGATATTCAGTTTTAGTCCCATGCCAGTATTCATACGGAGTTTTGTGGGGTAGTGCTTTAGTGTACATGCAGTTCCGCACATATGAGGCATGCGCTATTGCTAGTGTTGCCAAAACTCAGCTAGTCGGGGGCCGACTTGCCGAGCTGTGGCTCTTACCGGAGTCAGTTGTGTCAGCCAGTGAAGCCGGCTGATTAGCCAGCTGGTCTGCCTCTTCACACGTTTCTGGCAAAGCAAAGGGTTTTATTTTATTATTATTCAAACTTACTACTTCTATGTGTGCACTATGGTACAAAAATCTCATGTATCTACTCCCAGAGGGTACAGAACTACATAATAACAAAGGGAGCTCCATGCACGTCGTGCCTGCTGTGCTCGTGTTTGGTTGCTTGGTGCAGGCAACACACAACGCTGGTCATGCAGGACGCAGCAATGTCACTGTGGTGGCACAGGTGGCACACAACTCACAGGTCGCGGCCATGTCGTCATGGTGGTGTGGGCGACGCACGATGCACAGGCTGTGCAGGTTGCAGTGATGTTGTCCTGGTGGCGCAGGCAACACACGATGTGCAGGTCACGGTGATGCCACTGTGGCAGTGCGGGTGACACACAACTCGCAGGTCGCGGTCATGTCATTGTGGTGATGCAGGTGACGCATGACGCGCAGGCTGCGCAGGTCGTGGCAATGTCATCATGGTGGTGCGGGTGATGCACGACACGCAGGTCATGCAGGTCGCGGTGATGTCATCCTGGCGGCGCGGGCGATGCACGACGCGCAGGTCACAACAATGCCACTGTGGCGGCGCGGGTGACACACAACTTGCAGGTCGCGGCGATGTCATCGTGGTGGCGCGGGCAACGCATGATGCACAGGTCGCGGCGATGTCGAGGTGGTGCGGGCAACGCACGACATGCAGGTCACAGCGATGTCGTTGTGGCTGCATGGCCGACGCACGACACGCAGGTTGCCCAGGACTTCTCCAAGAAGGTACGCCACTCCTGCGGCGTTAGCAATGAGCACATCTTGCCTTTTCGGCGATGCTGGGTTATGCGAATTGGTGTTGGTATCTGGGACCTTGGTGGTGCGAGCAGACATGGTCCAGGGTACGTAAACTGGGAATACTGCCAGAAATGCGCCCCATGGGACACCAGGCATGCCTGGGAGCTGCAAGAGCTGTGGGAGAGTGAGGCACGACATGTTTGGAATGATGCCATCCTTTGATTGCACAAGTGCCAAAGTCCGTTGGATCATGCGCATGAATGTCGCTGCCTGCTTCTCGTCAACGCTGGTATCCATTTTCTTTTTTCCTGGCTCTGGTAACTGGAGGCCACTTGCAGGGATCGAAGGACTTGGAATGACAGGTCCATCTTTCAGTAGGGATGTGCGGGGAGCAAATGCCAGATGGAAGAACCAGTGTTGGAATAACGTGACTTGCACTCTGGTGCGTGAATGGTACCGCACTGGTGGGGGAGCACCATCACTAGATAGGGTCCAGGTCTGGTGAAATCTTGCTAGACACGAGATTGAAAGTCGCGCAATGTCGACGGGTCGACATTGAGTTGCCACTCCAGGTAGGAAAACATCTCTCATTCCATCTGGTTGATCTCCCAGAGTGTGAACATGCCCTGACTGACAATACACAAAGACTTGTTAGTATATGTACCATTGCCTGAGCCTTCAGATGCTGGAGGAGGTAGAGCATGGCAAAGGTGACCGAGTTGTGGAGCCGCGTGCGGTGCAGGGCATAGGCGATGAAATGGTCCAACCGAGGGGTTGGAGTAGCTAAAGGCGGGGCTGGGGGAGTGCAGACGTCTGGACATGCAAGAGGTGGGAAACAAAGTGAGCACACAGCTTGGCTGTTGCTTTGTGTCCATGATACAGGTCGCTCCTAGTCCCACTTGCACCTGACATCTTGTCGTTGTTGTCATTGCTGTTATTGTCGTTGCTGTTGCACCCTCCGCTGCACATGGGCCCAAGTTTCCGTGCCCATGCCCCACTCCTGCCATGAATGGGGGAGCCACATTGGTGACCATGCATTGTTCAGAGCAGCACACCTTCACAGCTGGCTGTCGCACCAGGACCCATTGGGTTGGGAAGGGGCAGCATCGGAGGTTTCCAGCTGCCCCCTGCTTCAGATTCAGTGTGATTGGGCACCTTCGGTCCAGGGCCTGTGTGCAAGAAAGGGAGGGAGGGAGGGCCCTCGTCAGCAGGTGAGTGGCGAGTGGTGAGTAGCAGTGGTCGCTCACCTCAACTGAATGCGAGGTGGGCCCTGTCTGGGCCATCCATGGGGCCACGCATGTCCCGGTCTTCTGCACGAGAAGGAGCAACATGCTGGTGGTCCTGTTGGTGACACTCTGGCAACACTTGGGTCGTACTTGTCGTCAGCATGGTGGCTGCCATTGGCAAGGTGCCGCATGGCTGTGCTTGGTCTGTCGAGGGCATTCCCGTTCCTGTTCTGGTCGACACCAAAGCATGCACATGCTGCACATGGCTGTCCCTGGATGTGTGAGCATCGTCTGTGTCTGGGAGAAGGTGGGCGATGGTCAGCATTGGGCACCGCTCACACAAGGACCTCGCACCCGCACTCACCTGATGGCCATGTGTCCTTTTTGGGCCTTTCGACGGGCCTCCCATTCTTGCCAGCATTGGGGTCATTCTTGGAGCCATTGAGGCGGTCTCGTGGCCATTTGTGGTTGTTGTCGCTGCTGTTGCTGTTGCTGCTGTTGCTGTTGCTGTTGCTGTTGCTGTTGCTGTTGCTGTTGCTGTTGCTGCTGCTGTTGCTGCTGCTGCTGCTGTTCTTGTTGTTGTTCTTGTTGGTGGTGGTGGGGACAAAGGTGGCGGGGATGAAGGTGGTGGGGACGGAGGCAGCAGGGAGCAAGGCCAGCAAACCACAGACACATTATGTAAGCGGACAAATGATGCAACCTGCCTGACCCCACTGACCCCGACCACGACCACGACAGCTGCCAGATGACTCAGGGGAGGAATTTGACTTTGAGAGCGTTGACAGACAGGAATCGTCTAGTGAATCCTTGGCTTCACCATTGGTGCCTTCCTCTGCAACCCTCCCACCGCCTACCATAGCATCTGATGCCCCAACCAGAGCGACCTCCCCAGAACTTGAACTTCTTAACCCACCATCAAAGACAAGTTCTCGACATACTGTGGAGGATATTGAGTATTTCTTCACCCATGGTTGCGACACAGCAGGCACCAAAACCATCCGCAAAGTTTGCCAGTACGTTATCACTTTTCCTCGAGGCGACAAATTTTTTATGATGTGTCACGTGATTAGGAAGCTTGCCAAGTCAAACCCTAAAGGGTTTCACGTTAATTTTGCGTTCTCTAATAAAACCTCCAACTCACCATTGCTGGGACACATTGGAGCCAAGCACGAGGCCGAGTTCCTTCATCTTCGTGAGGCAAGAGGCTGGAAGTCCCCACTTTCCCGAAGCATGAATCGAGCAAACACAGAGTCTACAGAAGCTCAACCTCATGTTTACTTCTGTCCGAAGACCCTCTCGAAGAATATAATAGATTTCATTGTTGCCAATGACGAAGTCAGTATGCTTTGTTGTTACCTCTACCATGCTGATTTCTCCCCCTTAGTCAATCAATGTTGTTGAATGTCCTGAGTTTCACAAAATGTTTCTTTGCATACTGGGATGTGAGGATAGGGGCATCCCCCGGCGATCTCATTTGCACCTTCCCGTTGCGCCCTCCCGTTCGTGCCATCCCATTTGCACCCTCTCGTTCGCGCTATCCCGTTTGCACCCTCTCATTTGCGCTATCCCGTTTGCACCCTCTGTTCGCGCCATCCCGTTTGTGTGCTCATCTGCATCATTGTCACCGGCCTATCCGCCGTATGCCAGTATGCGCCGGTGTGACTGAGTCTCCTCCTCCTAGAGGGTAGCTACTTGCAAGAGTCGGGCTTGTTCCTTCGGAGCGTGATAGGAGCCTGTGATGATGTCCGTGTGCCGCAGTAGGTATGCGCCTTTGAGGTATTGCTCGTAATCGTGAAAGCGTGGCTCGCTTTGATAGAGTCGGTACAACTGCTCCGTATACAAGGGAAGGCTCCTGGAGGTTTCTGCAAGTCGTCCGAGGCCGTTGCTCATACAGCACTTCCCAGAAGTCTGAAGAGGAAGAGGGTGTATTCAAGAGTCGTACAAGACACTTGACTTAAGGTCTCTACTCTACTTTACAAGTCCTTATATACCCAGCAGAGGCCCTACAAGCTAGGCCAAAGCGTTGCTGAGTTGTCGTATAGTAATCGTACAGTAAGCGGGAAATACTCCGCTTGGTCAGAAAGGGAAGCGCTTGCTAAGCGCTTATGAATCGTACGAGCCCGCTGAGTAACCATAGTCTGAGAATGAGTAAGTAGGGTCCATGCTTGACAATCCTTTGTCAGCATATTGGGCCGGTTCACCGAGTCCCCTTACGCGGTCAGGCCTCATGACCGCTGCCGGTTTCAATCATTCCATTTGCGCACTCGTCCGTGTCATCCCGTCCGCGTCATCCTGTTCGTGCGATCCCGTTCGTGCGCTTGTCCGTATTGTCCCGTTTGCACAATCCTGTTCATGCGCTCGTCCGTGTCATCCCGTTCGTGCGCTTGTCTGCATTGTCCCGTTCATGCGCTCGTCCATGTCGTCCCATTTGCATGCTCGTCCGTGTCGTCCTGTTTGCGCGCTCGTCCGTGTCATCCCATTCGCGCACTCGTCTGTGTCGTCCCGTTCGTGCGCTCGTCCGCGTCGTCCCTAGGGTGTGTCACGGGTCACACTGTGGGTGACTTTCGGTCACACCGCACCCACACCTGTGAAACCCGTACCCGTTTGACACTGCACCTGTGGGTACGGGTTTTAACCATGGTGTATTTCAAATAACCCGCAGGTTGAACACTGCAAGTGTTCAACCTGTGCGGGTGCTCAACCTGCAGTACTTTTTTCGAATGTATATACTGTATTTTGCAACAAAAATGTAGTGAATAATAGTATAGTACATAGTAGTAGGTGAGGCAGGGGACAAGCACACAGCTACCACAAAACGAAGAACATCAATGCGAGAGGCTTGGCTCACTGTTCTCACCCCAGGTGCGGATCCCCGAGAAGGTCGTGCTGTACCGTGAGTGGGATGGTGTGGGTGCCAAGGCAGGTGGGGAGGGCGTCGTGGTGGGAGGGGCGTGCGGCAGGTGCAAGCACAAGAGTGCTGAGGTGGGCGAGGAGAACGTGGCGGTGGGAGGGGCACGTGGTGGGTGCGAGTGCGGCTGCAAGTGTGCCGAGGCGGGTGGGGAGAACGTCCTGATGGGAAGGGCATGCAGCAAGTGTGAGTGTGATGCGAGTGTGCTAGGGCTGGACGCCGTCACCGTATCGACGGCTTGACGGCACCCGTATGACAGCCCCCATACCCGTACCGTCGGACACGAAGCAGAAGGGTGAAACGGTACAGGATACAGCACGGGTCAACCCATAAAACAGCCGTCATCATACGGCCGTTGACGGCGTCGTACGGTTTGTACGGCTCATAACACCAACATGATCTCTATCTCGGACCTTCACTGAAACCTCAACACCTCAACATTCTCAACTGCGACCGTGACAAGGCCTTCTTCTCAGCCACCAACGTCGACCCCGTCGCCCCTCTCGAGCTGCCGCTGGAGCCACCATCTGAGCCGTCTCCACCTTCCCCTTCCCCTTCCCTTTTGTTGTTCAGTCCTCCACCCAACTGGTTGTTCCATGTTCCCTTCTGCCTTTCGCCCGCCCTCCGCTCCGAGTCCTGGAGTAGCCACGGAGTTGGCTCCATCATGCAGGCCGAAGTCCATTCAAACAAGACATCGGCCGCGTTCAACAACGGCTTCAACGACCATCCGGGGCAACGCCCCCTCGACATCGGCTTTGGCTTCAATCCTCAGTCGATTTGCCGTTGCAGTGGTGGCCCGAGGTGGTGCGGACTTGGTTGCAGGTGCATAAGTGTCGTCGTTGTCGACTCCCTCTCTCTGACAGGGTCTTTGCAGTGTGCGGCAGTGTTGCACACGCTCTCGGCTCGGTGGGCCTCAGTGCCCCTTTGCTTTTCGTTTATGCCCTCCCAGGGCGGCTCTCCCTCAACGCCTCGGGTGCGCGTTGGCTTCTGGCTCCGGTGGCCGTGGCTCGGTCGCATTCTCTTGCGCGGGCCAGTTGGCCCTGCACCTTGATTCAACCGTGCGTGGTCCTGCGGCCTCGGAGTCGACCGCGGTGCTTGCAAGTGCACGCTCCAGGCCCCTTGGGCCTTCAGGAACGTCGAAAACGCCATATGCGGGGTCTGCGGCGTCGGCCGTCGGCCGTCGCTCGCGCTCCTCCCCTTCGTCTGCTTCTTCTGCAGGTGTGCCAGGCAGCCCCAAATTGGGCATGCCATGAGTATTGACTGGAATTGGTGCAAGATTGGGGGTTGGTCAGGTGGCAGCCTGCTCGCTGCCCACCAGTAGTAAGTTGTTTTGCTCCCCCTCGAGCAGAGCTGACGCCCCTGAATAGACGTCCTGCCCCTCGATAACGGTGCCCGATTGGGGCCACGAGTCGCCGCATGCGCCTTCCCCTCCGTCAAGATCGACCTGCCGCACCTGAAGAGCACGGCTTTCGGGCTTCGGATCAACACGGTTTGGTGCCCAAGCAATTGGGCTCCGCATACGCAAGCTGGGGGGTTCGGGAGGTCGCCCATGCGTGGCTCCAGGGTGCGCCTTGCCCTTGGATGTGTGCATCAGCGCCTGGTCCTCTGGCCGGGTCGCGCTGCATGTTCCCTCGTCTCGGGACGACTTCGGTGGCTTCCCTGTCTCTGTGCGAGCTCGGCACGTTCGTGCGGGGCAGGCTCGAGGGGTTCTACAGCTCTATTGGGCGGTAATACACTGTGCGGCGGTGGCTCCAAGTCAGCGCCGTTGTCTTGCTCTCTGGTAATGCGTGCCTGCGCATGGCTGACTGGGGAACTTTGCAGGTTGGCCATCTTTGGTATGGCACATGTGGGTAACGACGCGCGGGCAACTGGCTCGGTTTTGGATGGAATGGCAAGGCGCATGGCCGCCCCGAACACTTGCGGGTCAACGCGAGGACCTGCGCCCTCCTCGACTCTCGCGGTTTCGTCGGCAGCCTCAACCTCCACCTCCTCCACTTCGACTAACCAGTCCTCCAAAGTATCCTTCAAGTCTCCTGAGTACACGTTTGCAAGATGCGCGTCTTCTCCCTGATTCGGGCTGTCTGGCTGGCCCACCAGCGGGTCTGGCTCCGCGCGGCCGCGCCACTCGTTTGCGCGTGAGTTCCCGCCTCTGGTTCCTCTGGCTGACCTGACAATGTGTTCAGGTCGATGCCCGTTACTTGAGCATGAACATCCGCGTCTAGGGTCCCAGGGGTGGCCCCCACGCGTGCTCGGCTCTGCCCCGTGACCAAAGCAGCCCAAAGCTGTCCGTGCCCAAACTCCTCAACGCCTCCCCAGCGTTCGCACCGGCACAAGAACGGATGCCGTGAGTTCCACCGACACCACATGTGCCTCAAGATCAAAGTCATCCGCAAACCCCACAAGACTGCCGCCCCTACCACCCCTCAAGATCCCGCCACCTGCAAGTCCACCGCCTGCAACACTCGCAAACGCAAAGCCCCCGACAGGTTCAAAAGTGAGCCGCCATCACCAGCGGCCACCCTCAAAAGCCCCGCCGCCTCCGTCCACACCGCCACCATCTCCCGCCCTCCGTGTGCAGAACTCGGAATCGCGCACACACCACGCGCTCCTCCCACTTTGAGGTTCTCCCCGCTCGCCTCAGCATCCGCAGGGCGTGTGCTCCCTGCAGCTGCAATCCTATCACGTATTTAAACACCCTCAAAACCCCAATCGTGCTCGCGTTGCAGCACCCTCAAGTTGATTTCCACTGGCGAACTTTATCGACCCCAGCTGCACCCGAGCCCCTCAAGGCCCCCAGCAATCACGCCGTCACAAGAAAGGATGCCGCAGGTTCTGTTGACGTCACAAGCATGCAGTGCTGCGACCCGCAAGCCCGCAACTTGCAACCCTAGCAAAAGTGAGCCCTGCTAGTGTACTGATTTACGGTATTCCGTACACCGTATAATACCGTTTACGGCCGTACAGGACCCCGTACCGTACCGTCAAGACCTTGGATTTCAGCTGTACGGGTACGGTTTACGGTGACCCCGTCACCGTATCAGCGCCGTCATCATACGGCCGTACACCGTATACGGTACGGTGTCCAGCCCTAGAGTGTGCTGAGGCGGGCGAGGAGAACGTGGTGGTGGGAGGGGTGCACGGTGGGTGCAAGTGCAGCTGTGAGTGTGCCAAGGCTGGTGGGGAGAACATCCTGGTGGGAGGGGTGCACGGGGGGTGCGAGTGTGGCTGCAGCTGCAAGTGTTAGATGAGATGTGAGCGATGCGAGAAGGGCGCAGATCGCAGGCATTGAGAAGGACATGGGTCCTTGCCTCGACGAGAGTGAGTCCGGGCACCTTGCCACGCTCGCGACCCCTTCACACCAACGGACTAGGCTCACCAACTGTTTGGTCACTGCTTTGCCTTTTTTTCTGTCTCCGTTCTTTTTGACACGCGTTTGAAAGACCCCAGCTATTTGGGGCACGATTCTGAGTCTGAGGGCGAGGTGGCTGAGGTGCTGTAGCCACGCATGGTTGAAGCGATGTGCAAGGCCAACTGGCCCGCACAAACATGACCAACCGAAGCAGGCCACCCTGGAGAGGGTCGCCATCCATAGTCTTGACGGGGCCTCCTCAGAAGGAGGTCATTGCATGGCCAAGGAGGCCTGGGGCCAGAGGTGAGGGCACACTTGAAGTGCCTCAATGATTTGGGCCCAAGTCTGAGGGCAAGGAGGGTGAGGCGCTACAACCACGCATGGTCGAGGCCACCCTTGAGAGGGCTAAGGTGTGACAGGGGTAAGGGTAAACCCGTGATATTTCGGTCATGGGTTGTCACGGGTACGGGTCCGGGTTAGCAATTCTCCCACCCGTACCAACCCATACCCTTACCCGCCAGGTTACAGGTTTTTTAGTTCCAACCTGCTGTGGTGTATTTTCCTCCGACCCCCTGGACCGTCTCTCAAATCCTGAATATATTCGATCATCGGCCCTTGTTGCTGCCGAATCCACACGTTCGGGGTTGCTTGGTTGACCCCAGCCACATGATGACTCAGCGTTTTCAGAAGGCTCCCAGGCCGCTCCCTCACCTCAACCAAACCCACCACGAGCAATGCAATGACACACAGGACGCAGACCAGGAGCTCCCTCAATTCGTGGCCAAGCTTCAGTCACAGGAGCAACTGAGTTTATCCCCCCAATTGTAAGTCCTCATCCTTTTTTAAAAATTTGACCACTCATCCCCAGATTCAGAGTAAGCAAACAACCCTACAAAATCCCATTTGGCCCTCTCACAGTCACGGAGCAGCCACAGCAAGACCCTGCCAACGACCTGGGCGGAGAGCGCATCGCCTGCGCCAAGCGACCAGACACAAGCACATCGCGGCAGGCACGACAACCTCGCTGACGATGTGTGCAATCTGCACGTCGTGCGTCGCCCACGCCGAGTGACCAAATGCAGGCACATCACGGCGGGCATGAAGAACGCTTAATGCAAGTACATCGCGCCAGGCACGAAGAACACACGGAGCTCCCAAGGGGCAGCCGCCACGACGACATCGCAGCAACCTGTGCGTCGAGCGACTAAATGCGAGCACATCGTGGCGGGCATGAAGAACGCGTGGAGCTCCAAGGGAGAAACCACCACGATGACATTGTGGCGACCTGCGCGTCGTGTGTCGCCTGCGCCAAGTGACCTGCGTGTCATGCGTCGCCTGCGCTGAGCGACCTGTGCGTTGTGCGTCGCCCGCACTGAGCGACCTGCACGTCATGTGCGTCGCCTGCACCCATCGACCTGCGTGTCATGCGTTGCCTGCACCAAGCGACCTGCATGTCGTGTGCGTCACCTGTACCCAGCATTGTGTGCATCGTCCGCACCCAGCGACCTGCGCGTTGTGCGTCGCCTGCACCAGCGACCTGTGCGTCATGTTGGCTTCTCTTAAAGGGGCCTAATTCTTTAGATCTAGCCAATGTTATTATGTAGTTTTCCTTTGTGACCCTCCAACCTGTGGGTTTTCACAAGTACTGTGATGAAAATATGGGTTTTCGAAATACCCGCAATAAGTAAGGGTTAACCTGCACCCATACCTGTATGGGTACAGGTTTCACGGGTATGGGTGCGGGTCCAACAAAATGTGACCTGCGGGTGACCCGTGTCACACCCTAGAGAGTGCCACCTCCCGAGGTCTTGAGGGGCCTCCTTGGGAGGAGACCGTCACATCGCCAAGGGAATTTGGAGCAAGAATTGAGGCCTATTGAGGGCGCGTGCTTGAAGGGCCCCAACAGTTTGGGGCCCGAGTTGGAGGGCAAGGCTGAGGCACCGCAACTGCGCACAGTCGAAGCCATGTGCGAGGCCAAATGGCCTGCACAAAGTTGGTCAACTGAGACAGCAGGCCATGGCCGCCACACATGGTCTTGAGGGGTGCCTCCTCTGGAGGAGTGCATCGCCTCGCCAAGGGGGCCCAGGGCCAGGATCGAGGGCACGGGCGATGCTGTCGTGCACTGCGAAGACAGCCTGCAAATACACAGTCAGTTCCAGGGCACCAAGGAATGGTGCCCACTGACCTTCCAATACCATGCCACCACCTCAGTGGCTAATCCTCGAGATTTTGAGCCCACAAATTCGAGAACGAGGGGGAGCGTCTGGGCGTCATCATGGCAGGTGGCAAGTCAAAGGTGTCACACCCAGACCTGTGACAACCTGTGGACCCTTGGACAACCTGCCAACCTGTGACAACGGGTACGGTGTTGTGCGGTGTGGCAAATTGTGACACCACACCCGCACCTGTGACACCCGTGACCATAACACCACAGTAAAACCCGTACCCAGGGCATTCCCTAGTTGTCCTGTTCGTGCGCTTGTCCACGTCGTCTCGTTTGCACCCTTGTTTGTGCCCTCCCATTTGCATTTGCAGATGGCTTAAAGTTGTTGTATAATATTGTAAAAGTAGTGAATACAACAGTTGATTTTTTTCTTTGTTCTGAGCACTGCACCAATCTATCGACTTAAGTCGACTGAGTCAACGGTTGAGCCGGGAACTGCGACTCATATCAGCCAACCAAAAATCGACTCAACTGCGACTTGGAACTGGCCTGGAGCCGGAACTGCGGCAACACTAGCTATTGCTTGTTGCCAGAGAAATTCCAGTAAATCTGAGCTAATTAGCATTGCACGTGCTAACTCCGTTAGGGTACGGTTCATCTGCTCTGCAACGCCATTTTGCGAGGGAGAATATGGTGCTGTCAATTGAATTTCAATACCATTGGATGCACACCATTCACAAAGATCTTGATTAAGGAACTCCATGCCTCTGTCTATGCACAGTGCATGTGGGCATTTGCCACAAACTTGTAGATATGTGAAGTGATTTTTGATGTATTTACTTGCATCGGATTTGGCTTTCAAGAAGTCTAGGCATATGAATCATGATGCATCGTCGATCATCAAAAGGTAATATTGGTTGCCGTGGATCAACGCGATGTCGTATTTGCCCCAGAGATCCATATGAGTAAGTTCTCTGATCTCCGTCTTCCGGTTCGTTGCTGGACCAAAGGCCGCTCGGACATTTTTGCTTGTATGCACACTGTGCAATCAGATTTCTGGGTGTTAGGATTTACTGTGAATCCATTCACCATATCATGGTCCGATATAGTTTGTAGACCAGAATATCCAATGTGTCCGAAGTGTTTATGCCATGTAAGCGAAGAATCCGGTAACGCTTTCACACTCGCATTCATAGTTAGTGCGTTCTTCAGGCGTTCTACTTCTGTGTTGAGTAAATATAGATTGTTACCTGTTTTCTTCGCCATTGCAATAGGTATGTCTTGTGCCCAGAGAGTTAGAACACCGCCTCTGCAGGAATATGTATTCCTAGCGGCATCCCAACGTCCAAGGGAGAAAAGGTTATTTTTATTACAGTTCAAGGTGCCACTTTGCACCCCCCCTGTGGGAGTATGATTATTGAGTTTCTGATCGTGCGGCTGAAATTTAGGAAGGAAAGTGGGGAAAACACTCCATTTCCTGCATTTTCGGGTTTCGGGTGCTTGTTTCAATTTTTAGTTAGACATTTGTGGTAGGCGCCCAATCAAAAACAAGTAGAATAAAGTGAATTACACGTATTATGGCTGCTCCATCAATTACCCGGAATGGACATGAGGCTTAGCACGTGTTTGGCCCGTGCGATTTTAGTGCCGGACACAGAATGTGCACAACAACTTCAACCCCAATGATCCCCCCCGGCATGCCCAGCATGTTAACAGACCCTCATTTCGACCCTCCCCTCTTTTTCTTCCATCTTTCACCATCTCACTCCTACATTCCAAGCTGTCTCAAGGTCACCGTCAGCCACCAGCCTTGTCATCAACGCCCCACTTCCAGAAAAGGACTGAATGCACGTGAAGCTGCTTCTGTGAGTAAAAAGTACAAGTCTCATTGGAAGGTTGGCCTTCCAGCTGATATTATGGCATCTCTAGCTACTTCAGATGTTTCAAAATGTCCATAAACACTCATTGTACTTGATTTCAAGCTTGCACAGTGATTTTTAGTGTGGGAAATCAAGTTTTTGACTTTTTGTTTCAATTTTTGGACATTTTTTTGTAAAAACTTATTTTTAAAGGATTCTAATCAATAACATTTGTTCACCCTATTGATACCATTACAATGTGCTAAGTTCATGATGAATAACTGGGTTTTGAGGGCACAGAGGCCAAAACAAATTTCTGGTGGCTGAGATGCCGGAAATTTGCGCCTTGAACTGTAGTGGGAACATGCAGGACATCCTGCAATTGCAATGTGTATGTTTCGCTGTTGTATTTTGATGTCAGTGTGATGGTTCCGCATCCTTCTGGGTGCGTAATGGCTTCTCCGACTCCCGAGATAGCAGTGTCGGTTATCAGCTGATATGATGAAAACACATTGCGGGAATTTGTGATATGTGAAGTTGTCACGCTGTCCGCATACCAATCATAATAGATCAGGTGTTCATCGATTTCATCTGTAGTCTGATATGTATCAAAGCCGGAACACTCTCCATCATACTGTTCATCGTGATCAGATACTATCTGAGATTCTTCGGCTACGCACGACAGCTCCTCAATATGAGCGCTAGCCAATTCTCCAACGATCACAGATTGATTGCTCGATTCTGTCTTTGGTTTCTTTTGGGAGGAATTGGACTCTTTTTCTTTTTCCTTCTTGTCGGATTTTCTTTTCTTATTCTTTTGCCAGCAATGAGACTTGTCGTGCCCAATTTTCTTGCAGTTTTGGCAATGTGACTTTCCCAAGAATTTACAATTCTGTACCTCATGATTGCTTCTGCTGCAATGTCGGCAAGCAGGTCGATTATCGTTAGCTCAGTTGCCATCCGATGAAATTCGGCTCGCTAAGGTTCGCTGATTTGTACTAGTTGTATTCGTGTTAGCTTTGCAATTGACTTTGTCTTACTGAGCATAGAATGCAAGATTTTTCTCGCGTTGACTGCATCTGAGATACTCTTCTTTGATAATACCAATAAGTTCATTTGAGGAGAGCAACTTCTTTTGGTCCTGCCTATTGTAAGTGGAACACATACCAATATATTGCTGTGTGAATAGGTCCCATGATGCCGGTAGTAGTGTTTTTCTGGCCCAGCTTGAGGCCGTGAGCCAGGCCAAGCCAGGCCGAAATAGGCCAGGCCAAGCCGGGCCGGAGTGGCGGCTTTGTGAGGGCTTTGGCCTGGCCTGGGGTCCTGGAAGGCCAAAGCCAGGCTGGCAGGCCATGGCTTTTGTGGACATTTGTGGCTTGAGTGCATATAATCAAACCACCCTCTCCGACGACGCCAACGACACCCCGACAATGCCCTCCCCGACGACTCCCCCTTCCAACGATGGCCCCTCCAATGACACCCTCCAACTGCCACCCCCCCGACGACTCCCCCTCCAACTGCCACCCCAAGACGACGCCCCCTCCAACCGCCACCCCCAACGACGATGTGTTGACGCCTCCAACCACCCCCCTGGATGACGACCTCCTCCTACAATGCCCCTGACGACACCTGCGACGACCTTGACGATGATGGCTCCCTCTGACAACCCCCACGACGACAGCCCCCTCTGACAACCCCTCTGACGACGGCCTCTGACGACCCCACCGACGACCTTCTGACGACCCCGCCCCCTGCCATGACGGGCCCCCTGCAGCGACGACTTATCTGGTAAGTGCCCTGGAACTGACAGGGCTGAGCAGGTTGTCTTTTGCTGCGTGTGGCGACATCGCCCGCGCCCTCGCCTCAGGCCCCAGGCATTCATGGTGACACGACGGCCTCCTCCCAAGGAGGTTTCCCCTCGAGACCACAGGTGTTGGCCCCCCCAGAGTGGGGCTCATCAACACTTCGGGCTTGCGCCCCCTCGGTTGGTCGCTTTTGTGCAGGCCAGTTTGCCTTGCATGTGGCCCCAACCATGCACGGCTGGCGGTGCCTCGACTGCCTCGCCATCAGACTCGAAATCGCGCTCGCAAACGCGTGAGTGCGCAACAGCGCGCGACCACCACCCTAGCGCCCCTCTCGCTCGCAAATGTGTGGGGGTTGCATGCGACAATCCGGCCACGACCCCACCCCGACACCCCCTCACACGCAAACATGGGGCCACCCCACCCCAGCACCCCTCCTCGCAAACACGTGGGGGGTGCATGCGACAAACTGGCCGCAACCCCCGCTGCGACACCCCCTCGCACGCAAACGCAGGGTGTGCGTGCAACAGCACCCAGCCGCCTCACCCTGACGCCCCTCTTGCTTGCAAACGCATGGGGAGTACATGCGACAAACTGGCTGCAACCCCCTCCGCGACACCCCTCACACTCAAATGCAGGGTGTGCGTGCAGCGTGCAACAGCACCCGGCCGTGATCACCCACGTCCCCTCGCACACAAATGTGGGGTGCATGCAACAGCGCCCAACCATGGCCCCCCACCCCCGACACCCCCTCGCATGCAAACGCGGGGAGTGTGTACAGCAACGCCCGGCCGCAACCACCCATGCCCCCTCGCACGCAAACATGGGGGGCCCGTGCATGAACGCCCCACCCTAGCACCCCCTCACATGCAAACGTGGGGAGTGCGTACAGCAACACCTGGCCGTGACCACCCATGCCCCCTCGCACGCAAACGTGGGGGGCCCATGCATGAACACCCCACCCTAGCACCCTCTCGCACACAAACACGGGGAGTGCGTACAGCAACGCCTGGCCGTGACCACCCATGCCCCCTCGCACGCAAACGCGGGGGGCCTGTGCATGAACGCCCCACCCTAGCACCCCCTCGCATGCAAACGCAGGGAGTGTGTACAGCAACGCCCAGCTGCAACCACCCATGCCCCCTCGCACACAAACGCAGGGCCCGTGCATGAATGCCCCACCCTAGCACCCCCTCGCACGCAAACGTGTGGGGGGTGTTTGTGATATTTTGTGTACCATATATCTACTTGAGTAGTTACCTTGTCTCTAATGTATCTAGTCCTTAATCACCTCAATAGAATATTTTTTTTCCACATATACAAGCCATGGCCTGGGCCGGGCACCTGGGCCAAGCCAAGGCCAAGCCGTGAATGATGGCTTTGGCCTGGCTTGTCAGGCCATCAGGAAAACGGCAAAATGCTGAATGCTTCTTAATGCCTCTTAATGCCTCTTATCCGCTTATTAAGAAGGGCACCCTGCTTAATAAGAGCAATGAAGAAGCATTAAGAAGCATTAAGAAGCATTCAGCATTTTGCTGTTTTCCTGATGCAGTTAAGAAAGCCAAGGCCGCCTTGGGCCAAGCCAAAGCCGCGGCTTTCAGGCCAAGCCGGGCCGGAAAAACACTAGCTGGTAGCAACGAGATTACTGTCATTTGCGTGGGAGTCTGCGCACATGACATTTTGAATTTAAATTTCCCCATATTTTCTGATCACCATATCTCCTCCAGTTCTCAATATTATCACTAGTGCTTTGGAGGCTGGGTATATGTATACTAGTTCCAGTTGCAAACCAAATTTGGTGGTCTGAATCCTCACCGTTCAAGACTTAGTTTTTGGCCTCCCCCTCCCTGTTCTGATTGTCATATCTCCTTCAGTTCCCAAGATTAGCACTAGTGCTTTGGAGGCTGGCTACACCTATACAATTTCTAGTTTCACACCAAATTTTGTGGCCTCAATCCGCATCGTTCAAGAGTTATTCTTTGGTCTTCCCATATAACTTTGATCATCATATCTCCTTTAGTTCTCAAGATAATCACTAGTGCTCTGGAGGCTGACTACACCTATACTATTTCTAGCTGTAAACAAAATTTGGTGGTCATAGGGAGCAGGGGGAGACCAAAGACTAACTCTTGAACGGTGAGGATCGAGACCACCAAATTTTGTTTACAGCTAGAAATAGTATAGGTGTAGTCAGCCTCCAGAGCACTAGTGATTATCTTGAGAACTAAAGGAGATATGATGATCAAAGCTATATGGGAAGATCAATGAATAACTCTTGAACGATGCGGATTGAGGCCACAAAATCTGGTGTGCAACTAGAAATTGTATAGGCGTAGCCAGCCTCCAAAGTGCTAGTGATACTCTTGGGAACTGAAGGAGATATGACAATCAGAACAGGGAGGGGGAGGCCAAAAACTAAGTCTTGAACGGTGAGGATTCAGACCACCAAATTTGGTTTTCAACTAGAACTAGTATACATATACCCAGCCTCCAAAGCACTAGTGATAATATTGAGAACTGGAGGAGATATGATGATCAGAAAATATGGGGAAATTTAAATTCAAAATGTCACATGTGCAGACTCCCACACAAATGACAGTAATGCCTCTTAATGCCTCTTATCCGCTTATTAAGAAGGGCACCCTGCTTAATAAGAGCAATAAAGAAGCATTATTGTACTTTGCGTGTGACATTGTACTACTGCCTTTTTTGGATTCATTCTGCCTCAACTTTAAAATTGCTATATCTCAGTCAATTCAGCATGGATTGGCTAGATATTGAGAATATGGACTCATGTACAGTCGACTCTCTTATAAGGCATACCCCCTTCGGAGTCACTCAGAGGTATGCCTTACAAGGGAGTATGCCGTGTTGGGGTGACTCTAAAAATAGCTCATGAAAAATCACGAAAAATCACGAAAAAGTTCTGATGATCTAGAGTACTTGTAGCTTATGTATGATGGAAATAGTCAGTTATAACTGTCTCCTTCATTCCCCTGAATTGTTCCAGACAGATTTGATGGCTGAAAGTATTGAGAAGTCCTTCGAGTTTGCGGGCAATTGGGTCATTGACTGTGTCAGTGTAATCGGTGAGCAACAAGATGGCCCGGAGGGCCTCACTAGGGGTGGGATGACGCTTAATGGGGTCAGGGTCGGAGTCGTCATCACCACTTGTGATTTTGATTTTGATGTTTCTCACGCTCGGGTTTTTTGTGTGCATCCATCACCGCCTTGAAGATCTTGTTGTCTGTGGTTTCATCAATGAGCTCCATTTCATCTATGCTCATCCGAAGAAGTTATGTATTGTTTGTCAGCAAGTTGAGTGAGCAGATGGTCCCTTTTGACTGAAATTTTGTTTTGGAGATTTCTCAGACCATTTCTAAGGACATCCAGAGGCATTGGAGGCAGTGGGATGAATGTTTTAATTCTGAAAATGTGGCTAAATTCAACATTTACGAGCCATGCGGCCTATGCCCTTTCGGTCGAGTGAGCTATGCCCTATGCCCTTTAAGGGAGGTATGCCTTATTACCTTGATTTCCCTGCAAACACAGTCGGTCATCACGAAATCCTATGCCTTATTGTAGAGTATGCCTTATCATGGTATATGACTTATAAGGGAGTCGACTGTACATGTATTCTAGGTGCATGCAGAATCAGGACCTCTAATGTTGAGTATTACAAAAAGTCGAATTTTGCCCATTCAGGATGGGCAAAATTCGACTTTTTGTAATACTCAACATTAGAGGTCCTGATTCTGCATGCACCTAGAATACATGTACATGAGTCCATATTCTCAATATCTAGCCAATCCATGCTGAATTGACTGAGATATAGCAATTTTAAAGTTGAGGCAGAATGAATCCAAAAAAGGCAGTAGTACAATGTCACATGCAAAGTACAATAAGAAGCATTCAGCATTTTGCCATTTTCCTGATGTCTTCTCAAGCCCTGAATGCTCAGTCATTGACCTTGATGGGAGTGATGATGGAGAATCGAGGGCGCATGTTTGAAGGGCCCCAATGATTTGGGGCCCAAGTCTGAGGGCGAGATAGTGAAGCACTGCAGCCCTGCATGGTTGAGGCCATGTGCAAGGTAGGGCTGCGCACCGTACCCGTGTACTTATGGGTGTACGGGTCCCGTATTACAGTACCCGTACCCATCCCGTCTGTGGATTGAAGCAATGTTAAACGGTACGGTTACACAACGGGCATGACCCGTTGGTACCCGTCGTCCAACGGCCGTTTACGGGCGTCATACGGGTGCTCTTAGTGTGCTCTCCTGTGCTCTCATCTTGCGCCGTGAGAAGTTGTGCGTCAGCACAACACGATGGACACACTACGGTACTCACTAAGTTACACCATCTCCCCGATGTGCTGCTTCCTCCTTTTGTATCTTGCCGCCTCCTTTCCCTGCATCGGCATCGTGGCCAAGTCCTCAAGCCTCAAGCCTCATCTCGGTGCGTATTGCTGTGCCTCGCGGTGGTATTCGCGGTAGTGATGGATTTCTGCTGCCAGGGAGAGGTCACTGTCTTGTTTGGCTGCAAGGTCAACTAGGCGGGAGAAGGTCTCGCCTTCTGTGAAGGCGAACTCCTGTTGCTTGGTCAGTGCGGGTTGTGGGTATGGGTCCGGGTAGGTCCCGAAGGCCTGAATGGTCGGATCCCTTGCCTCCTCGCTGCTCGACTTCATCCCCTCCAACTATACCATTCCTAGCTTTCCTGCTAGTGCCCCTGCAATTTTCTCTCCCTCCTGGTTGTCGACGTGATTCCAGGTGCGCCTCTGGTTTTCCCTTTGTTGTTTCATTTATACTGAAAAGTTTGTTATTTGTAGTCGCTGCGACGCCACCTGTGGTGACCCGCTGCGCGCACTGTTGATGATATGTTCCAAGTTGTTGCCGTTGGTCCTCATTGGACAACGACGAACCCCTCGTTTCTCGCCATGATTCACCCATTCCTGCTTTTTCGCCTCTTCCTTCCCCGTTACTTACCCTGGATGCATGCTCGGACGCCATAAGTACAGGCTTGCTTGTATTTAAACTGAACCTAGCAGCTGTGTGTTCATCATCAAATAGCCCCCAATTGCGATTACTCTGTTTTGTGCTACTGCACACCTTCTCTTTTTGTGTGACTCTTGCCCTCTTGCACAGCGCCGCTGTGCACCTTCCCATCGTTGCCTTCATCTTTCATCCCCCTTCTTCCCCTTACACCGCTTTGCCTCTCTCGCCTCTCTTTCCAGCTGTTCTCCCTTGTACTGACTCACGCAGACTCGCCCCTTGCATAAGCCCTTGTGCACGACTTGTTATCTTTGGCCTCGCATCCACCCTGTGTTCCTCCTTCTATCCCGCCTTGTTTTCTCGTCTCGTCTCATCTCCCTCTCTGTCTTCCTCTCTTGCTTTGTCACCTTGTCTCATCCTGCTTCGGTGCCTCGTCTCACTTCGCCTCGTCGCCTCGTCTCATCCTGCTTTGTTGCACGTTCCCGCCCCTCACCGCGCCACACCACCATCAATTATCATCTTACAGTTGCACCAATGCCTTCGGTGATGTTGGGAGGCAGCACACCATGTATGTAGGCTCTTCTAGGTCCATGACGATCTGATCTGGACATTTCGACAGCTACTAATCAGTGTGCCTTGCGACCAGACAGCACCTTGAAGGATCAACGAACCCGGAACACTGCACAGATGCAAGAAATCATTGAAGCTGAACAACCCATTGACATGGAGACTTGTCCGAGGCTACACTTTGCACTTAGAATACAAATTATTTCTTTATTTCAATCAAAAATTGCCCGTTACCCGTTTATGGCCGTGAAATCACCCGTACCCATCCTGTTTGAGTTTATGGGCTGTTGGTATATGGTACAGGAGATGGGGTGGGTGCACCTGTCTTGGCCCGTTGAACATACAGCCATAACCGTAATATGGTACGGTGTGCAGCCCTAGTGCAAGGCCAATTGGCCTGCACAAAGGTAATTGACTGAAGCGGTGTGGGACACCCTGGAGAGGCCACCACCTGTGGTCTTGAGCCAGAATGGAGGGAGCGGGCGATGTTGCTGCGTGCTATTAGCCTGCTGGTTGCTCTCCATGACCACGCAATGGCTGGGCAACAGGAGAAAGTGAGTGTCATGATCTTGGGTCCTAGGGAATAGTGTCCTTATGCTGTGATACGATGAGTAGTGAGGCAAGTGAGGCAGGGAAGGCCTGGGATTGAAAATGCAAGCCACAAATCCACACAAACAAATTTCTGCAAAAGCCATGGCCTGCCGGCTTGGCTTTGGCCGGCCTGGGATCCAGGCCAGGCCAAAGCCCTGATGAAGCCATCATCTTGGCTTGGCTTGGCCCAGCCTAATTTGGCCTGGCTTGGCCCAGCTCATGGCCTCAGGCTGGGCCATGCACATCACTAATCATGTGGGCCATATTCTGTCATTTGTAATGGATATTGTCAAAGTTCCTGAGGTTAGTACCATTTTTTTAACTAGTTCTTTATTATCTGATTTATCTATCCATTAGTCTCATACTGGAGAGACTCTTGCTTGAGTATTCCACAAGATGTTGGTTGAACATGGGCTAGAGAGTAAAGTATGTTGTTGGTTGGCATCCAATACTGTTTATGCTCAAAAGATTCTCCAAGATCCTTGCGTTTAATGTGGACAATGCAACATCAAATGATAAACAGACAGTTACTCTCCACACCCTTCCAAATTCATTTGACCAAGTGAACCACATTTGCTGCTTTAATCATACAATGCAGCTTTCTGCCAAGAGACTCCTCAAACCCCTCACTTTATCAACTACAGCCAACAATACTGAGGACAACAGTGATGTCTCACAACCTATGAGTGATGCTGACATCATGCTCACATATGAAAATCATCAGGATTATGTAAGTTTACTTGTGGGAACTTGTGCAAGCATGTGCAAGCGCGAGCAAGCGGAAAAAGCCGGAAAGATCAACAGCTCAGCAAGACAAGTCCCGATTTCAAAAAAGCTGTAATATTATGAAATTGAAAGGCATGGAAAAACTCAAAAGGTGACACAAAACATGAGAATTTTTATTTTGGCCAACCAACTACACTACTACACATAGACTGAATAACTACCATAGTCATGTGTCACAAATATTAGGGCAAAAATAGTGCATCTTGTTAGCTTGTAGCTTGCCACAAGCTAAAAAGCAAGAAAAGCTCACCAGTAAAGTACCATATTACTGATGATGACACCAATTTTGACCTCTTGAATGAGGGTAGTGATGATGATGGCCCAGTTGTAGAACTTGAGGGTACTGGTGATGATGATGATGATGATGAGGATGAAGATGGTATTGAAGATAATGAGGAGCTCCTGAGCAATACAGCTATGGCACAAGCAGCTCTTGATAAGGTACATGCATTACAGTAATGGTCATTTATTTTATTTCCAGTAAACTTACTCATTGTCTATAGATTTGTAAACTATCCTTTTCTGTTCTCCATTCAACTATGATTGTCCTCCCTGCATGGTGTAGGGCCTGCAGTGCTCAGCAGCTTCCAATCCGCCTGATTCCTTTCCAATGTCAAAACCCATTGGAACTCAACCTATGACATGCTACAAATGGCAATGAAGTACTGCCCTGTGGCAATCGATAACATTACAGCCAACAAGTCCTTAAAACTCTGGCAATATGAGCTTGATGATGAAGACTGGGCTATAGTAGTGGATCTGCTCCATGTACTGAAGGTATGCCTTTGTTCTTAGTTATGTACACTTCAGCTGATATGTTTGTAGATATATAAGGAATTAAGGATGCAACCCTCTTTTTCTCTCAGGATACAATATCAACAATTGCACATGTAATTCCCACAACAAATTGCCTTGACTCCATACTTAGTCCTTCAAACACTCAACCACTCACACAGCCTATCAAACACACACTTAGGTTGGCTTGTGTGTTGATCAATAAGTACTACTCAAAGACTGACATGTCAAAGGATTGCTATTGGCAAGCATTGTCTGCACATCATCACACTCCACATTAGGGTCATTCAAAGTTATACTTATTTCCTACTTATTGGTCTACTTATTGTCTCACTTATTTGTCGCTTTTTTCGAGTCAATAATGAAGAATTTTAAGGAAACCAATAAGTGATGAAATGACCTGGATTGACCATTATTCTTATTTGGCCACTTATTGGCCCTCACTTATTGCACCACTAATTCAGAAATTCAAACCCAGATCATTTCGAAGTCCGACTGTTGTTGCAGTTGCAGGGCCAGAGCAGCCCCACACACCCACACCACTCGCCCACCACCCTACAACACGCCATCAACGCGTCAATGCCTGCACCCTCGTCGTTGTCGCCGCCGCTGCTGCCATTGATCATCCATTTCCTGCTCCTTCCTCTTCAACCCCTTGCCTTGCCAGGATCATCTCAGCAAGATTCAGGTGCAATTTTCTTTTTTTTCTTCCACATCACCTCGTGTTCTAACAAATGGTTTGTTTTGCAGACACTGTCGACCGCCCATGTCACACGCATGGCGCCTTGCACCATGCCATGCACAACCTCGCCGCCACACTGCCTCCAATGCCCCTTGCTCGCAAATGCGTGGGGGGTGTGCGCAGCAGCTCCCTGCTGCCAACGGCCACCGACGACAATGCCCCCTCAACAACAACGCCCCCTCAACAACAACGCCCCCTCAACAACAATGCCCCCTCAACAACAACGCCCCCTCAACAACAACGCCCCCTCAACAACAACGCCCCCTCAACAACACCCCCCTGCGATGACCCTCTCCTTCAATGCCCCTCCAACGCCAGCAACGGCCCTGTGACGATGGCCATGACAGGCCCCCACTAGAGGACCCCCTGCCACAATGACGCCCCTGCATGATGACCCCCCTCCCCCGACGACCGCCCTGCCACAACGATGTGGCCTGGGATGGTGATGTTTAATGTGAGTGGGCACCCATTCTTTTGGTGCCCCGGAACTGACAGGATTTCTTTTTGTGGGCAGGTTGTCTTTGAAGAGCCTGGCAACATCGCCCGCATCCTCGCCTCAGGCCCTGGGCATTCCAGGCGACGCGACGGCCTCCTCCCAAGGAGGTCCCCCCTCAAGACTGGTGTTGGCCCCCAGAGTGGGGCCCCTCATCAAGACTTCAGGGCTCGCGCCTGCTCGGTCGGTCGCTTTTGTGCAGGCCAGTTGGCCTTGCACATGGTCCCGACCATGTGCAGCTGCAGTGCCTCGACTGCCTCACCCTTGGACTCGAAATCATGCCCCAAACTGCCGGGGATCTCAAGATGGGAGGGGTTGCGAGCAGGTAAGGTGCTCGATTTCGGACTCCCCACCCTGACGCCCCTCTCACTTGCAAAGGCGTGGGGGGTGCAAGCAAGAATCCGGCTGCGACACCCCGACCTGACATCCAGACCTTGCACGCAAACGCGGGGGGTGCGTGCAACAGTGTGCGCCTGCGACCCCCACACCCCCTCGCACGGGGGTGCATCAACAGCGCCCACCCATGGCCACCCACCCCTGACGCCCCTTCGCACGCAAACATGTGAGGGTGCATCGACAGCACCCGCCCGTGACCACCCACACACGCCCCCTTGCACGCAAACGCAGGGGTGTGTGCAACAATGTCCGCCCACAGCCCCCCACCCCTGACGCTCCGACGCCCACAAACGTGTGGGGGTGCATCAACAGTGCCTGCGACCCCCATGCCGGCACCCCCTCGCATGCAAATGTTCGGGGGAGTTTGTGATATTTTGTATGTTACCTTATTCTTACTTGAGTAGTGTACATCTCTGTAGTATCTAATGTATATAATTGTTTAATAGATTTTTTTATTTAAATGTGTTTACTGTAGTGGGAGGCGGCATTGCCCCCAATACCTCTTTGTTGTTTGTGTGCCTGGCCTGTGTGACATGTGAGACGCGTGAGCGCATGAGCCTGCCATGTGTGATGATGACTTTAGGGTGGGCCAAGGCCCACTTAATGGGACTCACGACTTGTGATTTTTCGTTGCAGTGAGGGGCCTCAGACACCGGACCGGACCAGAGTTTTTTGAAGTTTAAACTCAGTTAGGTGGTGCCGAAAATTTTCTGGTCCACAAATAAGTGATTATTTGCTACTTATTGTGATTTCAGGGGGAGGGGGGTTTCAAAGTTGGACTTATTTCCCACTTATTGGGTTTCTTATTTGGCCACTTATTGGGCATTTGGCTGTAAAACACGAATAAGTGACCAAATAAGGAGCCCAATAAGGAGGAAATAAGTCCAACTTTGAACGACCCTATTAAAACAATTTTGTAGTCCTACACCCCAACCTCAAGCTCAAGTACTTTCATAAGCACAGATGGGAGAAGGCATGGATCAACAGCTGAGACAATGGTGTGAGATGAATACAAAAAGTATGCTGCATTGAAAAAGTCAGAGGCCACCACAGTATCTTGTATTAGTTTTGTTTCGAGGCCTACTTATTAAAATGCTGATTCTATTCACTACTCAGATGGAACACGTAGTAAATACTGATGAATTCACAGATTTCTTAGACATTCCACATCAGGAAAACGGCAAAATGCTGAATGCTTCTTAATGCTTCTTAATGCTTCTTTATTGCTCTTATTAAGCAGGGTGCCCTTCTTAATAAGCGGATAAGAGGCATTAAGAGGCATTAAGAAGCATTCAGCATTTTGCCGTTTTCCTGATGCAATGGATGGGATAGACAAACACAGTGAGCTTGATGACTACTTGTCTCAGCCACTTGAGAAGGTACACAACCCAATCGTGTGGTGGTGGGAACACCAAGTTAGATATCCAACACTTTCACCAATGGCTTTCAACTATCTTAGTATTCCTGGTATGTTATTCTTGATATATGATTGTTGGGACAAATAACTGAGTCTGTGATATGTAGCAACCTCAACTGCAGTTGAGCGACTCTTTTCCCAAGGCTGACAGCTCCTTCACTTCACTCATAGCCAACTTCACCCTGCCACAATCTGTACATTCCTTTGCTTAGGGGACTGGTGTTGGAAAGATCTTGTTGATATGCAGGATGTTACTACAGCAATCTGTAAGTTACGGCTTGGAAGGAAGCGGGTTGTTAGTGAGATAGATGGGACAAACAGCAATGATAGTGATAGTTCCTAATTTATTTGTAATCTACTTTGTGTATGTGAACCATGGGTATGACCCATGGTTTCTGATAGGGCTGTGAACTGTACCGTCTGATGGGTATGGCTGTCTATTTGACAGTTAGGGTATTTCACGGGTATACCGCGGGTACAGTTTCCCATAACTGTACCTGTACCTGTGAACACCTTACCCATACCAAACATATACAGTGTAGGGTTTTACCTGTGGTTAACATCTTACCCACGGTGTCATGAGTTTGCTATGATTTCAGGTAGGCCCTCAGTTGCCCCTCATACACAAACACATGGGGTTCATGTGACAGCCCAGCTGTGTTTGTGTGCAAAGGGGTGGAGGACCACACCGAGCAGGCGTTGTTGCCCGCGTTTGTGCGAGAGGAAATGGGGGTGGGGCCGGGTGGGCATTGTTGCACACACCCCCAATTGCACACACCCCTGCATTTGCGTGCAAGGGGCTGGGGGCCACGGGTGGACATAGTTACTAGTAAGGTAGAGAGCATCAGGAACTGACACCCCTTATGTAAGCGTTAACCCTAGGGTTTACGCTTATGTAATGTCTCAAATGTTGGGGCCTCCAACCTCCAACATCAGGAAAACAGCAAAATGCTGAATGCTTCTTAATGCCTCTTAATGCCTCTTATCCGCTTATTAAGAAGGGCACCCTGCTTAATAAGAGCAATAAAGAAGCATTAAGAAGCATTCAGCATTTTGCCGTTTTCCTGATGAACCGCCACCCCCACAACAACGCCCCCAACAACGAGTCGACGACGTGTCAACACCCCCTCCAACCACCCCCCCAGACGACGACCTCCTCCTACGATGCCCCCTCCGATGCCTGCAATGACCTCGACGATGACGGCTCCCTCTGACGACCCCTCTGATGACGGCCTCTGACGACCCTGCCCCCTGCCATGACGAGCCCCCTGCAGCGATGACTTCACTGGTAAGTGGGCACCCACTTTTATTAGTTTTTTGGAACTGACAGGGTTGGGCAGGTTGTCTTTCACTGCGCGTGGAGACATCGCCCGTGCCCTCGCCTCAGGCCCAGGCATTCCTGGTGACACGACGGCCTCCTCCCAAGGAGGTTTCCCCTCAAGACCACAGGTGTTGCCCCCCCAGAGTGGGGCCCCCCATCAACATTTTGGGGCTTGCGCCCGCTCAGTTGGTCACTTTTCTGCAGGCCAGTTGGCCTTGCATGTGGCCCTGACCATGCGTGGCAGCGGTGCCTCAACCGCCTCCCTCAGACTTGAAATCGCACTCATAAATGTGTGAGTGCGCAACAGCGCACAGCCGCCCACCCTAGCGCCCCTCTCGCTCGCAAATGCGTGAGGGTTGCACACAACAATCCGACTGCAACCCCACTGCGACACCCCCTCGCACGCAAACGTGGGGTGTGCGTGCAACAGCACGCGGCCACCCCACCCCAGCACCCTTCTTGCTCGCACACACGTGGGGGGTGCATGCAACAAACCGGCCACGACCCCCGCCCCAACACCCCCTCGCACGCAAACACTGGGTGTGCATGCAACAGGGCCCGGCCGCCCCACCCCGATGCCCCTCTCGCTTGCAAACACGTGGGGAGTGCATGCGACAAACCAGCCACGACCCCTGCACCGACACACCCTGCACTCAAACGTGGGGTGTGCGTGCAACAGCACCCGACCACGATCACCCATGTCCCCTCGCACACAAACGTGGGGTGCGTGCAACAGGGCCCTGCCGCGGCCCCTCACCCCCAATGCCCCCTTGCACGCAAATGCAGGGAGTGCATGCAGCAGCAGCTGCCTGCAACCTCACCACACCCCCTTGCACGTAGGGAAGTGCAGGGGTTTAGTAACCCATGAGGGTTAGGGGTAAGGGTTGTCACGGGTACGGGTACGGGTCACACTGAGTGTACCTGTGACCCGCACCCAACCCGCCACCACCTGGACCCCTCCATCCTCCATC
This sequence comes from Russula brevipes, assembly GCA_022496215.1. NCBI lineage: Eukaryota > Fungi > Basidiomycota > Agaricomycetes > Russulales > Russulaceae > Russula > Russula brevipes. Next base: position 16,281 of record WTXF01000157.1, on the reverse strand, counting down.
ACAGTCCCAGCAGCCACCGTCCGCAACCCGCAACCAGCCAGTTCTGAAGCCAGTCAGCCAACCACCTCCCACCATCGGTCAGCCCCAAAGTCAGCCAGCCCCAAAGCCAGTCAGCCAGCCAGTCAGTCAGTCCGAGTCCCAAAACTAGTTCACCCACCATCCCCAGCCATGTCCGTTTCAGCAGCCTCTCCCGCCGACTTGCCATCAGCCATTTCCAGCCACGCTCAGTCCCGTAGCCCCCCATATAGCTTCATCTGACCATGCCACGCCGCCTCTTGCTGTCCCCCCACATCAGGAAAACGGCAAAATGCTGAATGCTTCTTAATGCCTCTTAATGCCTCTTATCCGCTTATTAAGAAGGGCACCCTGCTTAATAAGAGCAATAAAGAAGCATTAAGAAGCATTAAGAAGCATTCAGCATTTTGCCATTTTCCTGATGCATCGCTGTTGTCACTACCCAGTCTGCTGTCGCCCGCAGCTTGTCTCACTGTCCACCGTCACTCAGCACACGGCTGCCTTGCTGCCTGTCGTCGCCTCTGCTGTCACCCTCAGCCAGTTGGGCCTCAGCCGTCTGCCGCCACCTGGACAGCCACCAACAACAGCAGTGCACAAGGTCCCTGGAGTAGCCCTGGAGCTTGCGTGCTTGAGCAGTAGAAAGTAAGGCTCACAGACCCCAGTACTCAGGAGGAAAGACCCTCAGAAGCAGCCGAGGATGCAAACTGCCCAAACAGCAATCGTCAATGCAGCCCAGTCCTGCCTGCTGTGCCCTCACAAGGCCACCGTGCCCACCTGGACTCTGCCCTCCCCTTCGCTTTCATCACTCAGCCCTCCACCATCTTCCCTGCTGCCGCCACCAGCTGCACTGGTCCTACCCTACTTCCCACCTCTCGAACCGCCACCTGAGCCAGCTACACCTGGGTCCCCACCACCACCACCACCTTCACCTCTCCACCCTCAGCCTTCGCCCCTGCAGACTTCACAATCTTGCCAGCTCAGCATTCCACCCAAACCCCTGCCATGACCAAAGCAGCCTGAAGCCCGCCCAAGCACCTCAAGATACACCACCACAAGAACGGACACTGCAAGTTCTGCAGACCCCATGCATGCAGTGTTGCTGCCTGCAAGCCCAACGCCAACACACATCCAGTCAGGTCCGCCATGTCCCAGCCCCCATCACAACCTCCAGCAGTTTTCCAACCTCGCCACAACCATCGTCCTCACCAGCCAGCTTCCGTTCCCCACTCCCTACTCCCGAAGGCGTCATCTCGCTGTCTCCCTCCATCAGCCAGCCCCAACCGTGTCCATTCCCACCATCTCGCTGTTCCCCACCGCCCTCCAACACTGCCGCGCCGCCGCCCTTCGCCGCCCCTCGTCCCACCGCCCTCTGACACCGCCACCCTTTGTCCCACCACCCACTGCCCTCTGACACTGCCGCCCTTTGTCCCACTGCCCACCACCCTCCAACACCGCCGCCCTTCGTCCCACCGCCCTCCAACACTGCTGCGCCACTGCCCTTTGCCGCCCCTCGTCCCACCGCCCTCCGACACTGCTGCCCCTCGTCCCACTGCCCTTCGACACCACCGCCCCTTGTCCCACCGCCCTCAACACCGCCGCACTGCCGCCCTTCGCCGCCCCTCGTCCCACTGCAGTTGTGAGATGAGCTTGATAGTCTTAGCACAGATGATAGAATAGAATTCTACTGTAATACACTCTGAATATATATATATAATTTTTTATTCTATTACTGTGTGTGGGGTACCTAAGAACCATCAAACCCGTACCCAAAACCCGTACCCCTCTTGACCCATAAGTTCTGACCCATGGGTAACAGGTAGGGGTAGGTGCGGGTAGGGGTACAGGTCAGCCCGGGGATACCCGCGGGTTACCCGTGCAATTGCCTAGTCGTTCACATCTTCGTCCAGCATGTCAAATTCAGCTGCTGCCCAGCTGTCTGTAAAGTTAAGCCGTTCCTGCCTCAGAGCAAACTTAACAATTTGCAGGGCCTCCATGAGGAGAGGACTAATTCAATTGCGCTGCTTTGTGTCCATTTCCACACTCGAAGAGAAAACGCACTTGCATGGAACTGCTGACACCTGGATAGGTAGATAGTTGAGTGCAATTGTGTACAATGTGGGGAATATGGTTTCAAGCCCCTATGGAGCATAAACCCAAGTCTAGAATGAAAATGCATTGTATGAATACTTACTTCCCAGAAAGAAAGGATACCCTTATCGATGGGTTCGGTCTTCTTAAACTTTGTTGTCGTATATGCGATGAACTCTTTGTCAACAGTTTGTTCATCACTGGAGAGGTCAGACCCAGAAAAATCAATCATATCTGAAAGATCATAGTTGAGGGCAAACTGATCCAGGCCAATCTCCCTCGATTTTGGGGCTGGTCCAGATTCGGGAACATTATTGTGCATACAGATACGGGCATGGTACTCCTCCATCTGCGGCGGTCAATAAACATTTACTTGTGCAATTTAAGAAACGTACAAGACCCTTTATGATGTCCTCAGCCTGTTGCACGTATATGTCGTCCCAGTTCTTTCGGATCCACCCCATCCGTATACCAGGGTGAAGGACTGACAGCAACCAGTGAAGACATGCAGGGCAGGGAAACACTGTTCGAACCCACCCATTGCAACGACATACACATGGGTCTCATCCATCCTTTTATAAGATTTCACGGCCCGCCGCCTGGACACCAACTGACACCCACTTCCATAGGTGGGGGTGTTTCTCTTCGATTTGCTCCCATCCCATCATAAAAAGCTTGAAGCAAGGCATCGCACCTGACAACATGGGTGTTTTCTCCCCCGACATAGCCTTCTGAACAGCATGAGGGAACTATTAACAGGATAAGCTGCTAACAATGATGGATACTCGGATCGATACTATGCACTTTTAAAATGTACTGAAGGTCCCCAAGGACTTCCCACTCCTTGTCAGACATCTGAAGGTTTTTGTATTCCTCGGTAGCAGCGAGAAAATTGCAGATAGCCTATTTGCTTATGACGAAGGTGCTCATAAGTAAAATTTTGGGAATTACTTATGGGTTGCAGTTCACGAAAACGATGGATCATTGTGTAGACCAAGTCCCACCAGGTCTTGACATCATGGAGGAGCTGCACCTTGGGAACTTTGATTTTTTCTTTGGATGATCTGAACCATCCATTCTTGTTGCCATTAGTGATAATCTCTTGAAACTGATCACATTGTATACCCAATGCATGGATTGCTCGGACAGTGGAACGACAAAGCGCAATGGGGTCGCGCTTAGCTGCTTCCTGTAAGTTTGCATTGCGGCATTGCCTGGGGAGGTTTGCACGTCGAACTTAGCTCGCTCATCCACCAAATCAACATTGGTGAAGCTTTTGATGACGCGAGTGGAACATATATTGATGATGTGAGGGAAGCACCGAATGCGGTTGTCGAGGGCACTAAAGTCGACGCCCCGTTCTCGAGTAAACCTTCTAGCGCCTTCATAAAGGTGTCATTTATGGAGGCATTGTCAAGGGTCCAGTGACCCGCCTAGACCATGGTTACCATGAAACGATATACAGTCCACAGACCTTGGCTGTTATTTCAACTCGATCCAGTATTTGGAGGGTAATTTTCGCAAGGCGACGACCATTGTGACTACCCCGCAAACAGTGAAATGCTATTAATGCTACTCGTAGCTTCAGGTGGCCAGAGTCGTCCTTCTCAATCCAGTGCGTGGTGACGGCCAAGAAAGGATAATGAGACTGGTTGGACCAGATGTCCGCGGTAAATGAAATCCTCCCGGGTGCATTCTGGTGGGTGATAAATAAGATAGCACGCGAAGAAGTGAATCTGGACAGACTTATGGCCAGATCCTTTTTCAGGACATCAAAATAGTCCCCCCATTTATCCATGATAGCCCCTCTGACTTTTGTTCGCCGGGGGATGTCCTTATCTTGTAGTACCGGTCGCAAGTTACGAACCATTTTGTGAAGCTCAGGAGATTCAGCAAAGTTGATCGACTAAGGGGAGAAGTCAGTATGGTAGAGGTAGACAACGGAGTGTACTGACTAGGTCATTGGCAACGATGACATCCCCTAAATCTTCCAAGAAGGACTTCTGAGAGAAGGGGGCGAGAGACTGAGCTTCTGAAACTGGGGTAGGCACCGTGCCTGCTGTCTTCATACTGTCAAGTTGGTGGGTCCAGCCTCTCGCCTGGTGAAGACGAAGGTACTCGTCTTTGTGATTATGGTTGAGGTGCTTCCGTAACGTTGAGTTGGAGGTGGTAGGGGAGAACTGGAAACCAACGCGAAGACTTCCAGGGCTCTCCTTGGATTGCTTCCTAGTCATGCGACACCTCGTCAAAAATTTCTCGCCTCGAGGAAAAGGGATAACATACTCACAAACTTTGCAGACAGTTTTGGCGCTCGGCGCTTTCCTGAAGAAATACTCGATATCCTTCGCAGTACCTTCCCTACTTTTCTTTGGCGGTGGGCCAAGAAGTTCTGAAGATGGAGTGGTCGCCACGGTAGGTGGGGGGCTTGCGTAGGAAGACACCAATGGTGAAGCTGTGGATTCACTAGACGATTCTTTGTCGACGCTCTCAAAGTCGAAGTCCTCCCCTGAATGTGAGTCTGGATCTTGTGGCTGTCGTGGTCGGGGTTGGGGTTGGGGTCGGGGGGCGGGTTGTGTCGTTTGTCTGCTTACATAACCTGTTTGCGGCTTGCCTGTCTTGCCTGCCTTGCCCCGGGCCATCAATAACAATGGCAATATGACAACGAAGGATTAATGAAGGGGGATATTGTGGGTTAGATAGTATTATCAGCTCTATTTAAAGGTCGACCGAAGTCCCTAATGGATAGTGACTTAGTGAGAGACAAATGGAAACAAAACATACTGTATGAGAGCCAACACGTGAGACCCAGGTCTGATCATCACATCATCACCAACATCGACGTAAATCAACAACAACATCTCATTTCACTTATTATCACCAACATCGACTCAACATCGACGTAAATCAACGACTGTTGATAACATCTCATTTCATTCCGGCACAAGAGGCTGCATGCCACACATCATCCACGCTGCCACGGGTGTATCATCGGGATGGTCGCTTCCGCGAGCACATTGCAAGTTCGTGATGATGATCGTCCATCACATTGCCCCGTTGAAGGGGCCCTCAAGGCCTAGCACAGGACACTCTGATGTGTTTGGCCACGCGTCCAGGCCTCCAGGTGCGATCACTGCTCAGGCAGTCCCCTTTAGCGTTGAATGGAGTATACGCGCATCACGATCTCATCCGCAACATTTTTTCCCAAACACGAGCCCCCCCATACACCACCATGCCACCTGAAGACCAATCTCCGTCCGCTCAACACTTCCCGCAGAATTGTATCTCCAACTCACCTTGCGTCTTGGTTACTGGTCAGTTTAGTTGGTCATCAAGTATGGTGGGTTCTCGCCTCAGCCTGTGGACTAGAACACTGGAAGCTAATAACGTGTCTCCCCCATTCCTGCCTCCAGGTGCCCTGTCCACACTCTGTCCACCACCTCCACCCCTTGAGCCGCCGCTAGTGTTGCCGCAAGTCGATTTGGAGTCGAGTCGGATCGAGTTGGAGCCAGCAACTCAATAGTCGACTAAGTCGTGGAGTCGATAATTTGCAGTCTCTCCTCCCTTCGTCCGTTGTCTTCCCCGTCTTCAGCCCGTCGTCGTCGTCCAGTCCGCCATGGCGGCCCGGGAGCCTCAGCGCACCGTCGTCACCCAGTCCGCCGACGCCTCGCAGCTCGTCTCGTTGTCAGTCGTCGCCTCTCCATCCCTCGCCGCCTCGCAGCCCTTCGTTGCCTCCACCGCCCCCTTGTCTTCAACAGTCTCGTCCTCAGCCACCACCGTCTCAGCAGTCTCGTCTCCGGCATCTCCTCATCTGCCGCCGTCTTTCCACCCCGCGCGGCCTCGCGGCCTGTCGTCATCGCCCAGCCTGCCACAGACATGCCGCCCGGAGCTCTTCCTCCCCACACCGCCTTGCAGCCTATCCTCTCTACCCAGTCCGCTGTCTGCCATCGCCTGCCACACAGTCACCCAAACGACCATCGCCTGCCAAGCACAGCCGACTGCCGCCGCCCGTACAGTCACCAACGACAGCAGCACACAAAGCCCTCGGAGTAGCCTCGGAGCGCAAGCAGCGCCAATACCAGTGGCAGTACAGACTCATATGCTGCTGGGAGAAGGCAAAACTGGCCTCTGCCCTTGCAAAGCGGCAGCATGCCAGAATAGGAGACATCTTTTTTTTTTTTTTTTTTTTTTTTTTTTGAAAATCTTTATTTAATGTGGCGACCCGCAAGGCAGGATAACCACAGTAACTACAGGAGTCACAAACTACATAGAGTACTAGATACGAGTGAGGTCAAGTAAGGGTGTACGGAAGCTAGCAGAAAGTGGAGTAATAACATAAAAACCTAGGAACTACCATAAGTAGGTAACTAAGCCCACGAACCACATGCAACAGAGCGGCAGGGGGGAAGCGCAAGCGCAACACCAGGCAAGGAGGGGGCGTCAACGCGCACCTAAGATGGGGGCTCCGGCGGAGGGAGTGGGTAGAGGAGGTCTTGGGACAGCCAAAGAAACTCTGCAAGGAGAGACCCACCGACAAATGTGGAGAAGAGGTGGGTGAGGGAAGGTGGGTGGTCTCGAAACACGGAGCGGCGGAGGTGGGTAAAGCGAGGGCAACCTTCGACAACGTGGTGGGCTGTGTGGGCCTGGGGGCGGAGGGGAGTGGAGCAGGGGCAGAGGGTGTTGTCACCTGCTGTTGGCCGAAAGCGGGTGGAGTAGTCGCTGGTGAAGGCATGGCCAGTGGTCAGCTGAACAGATGCTGAAAATAGGCGACGATTGCCTCGTGATAAGGCACCGCGGATGAAAGGGGGTGGGCGAGGGCCATCAGGTGGAGGGCATGACTGGAAGTATGGGTGGGGGTGAGGGCGGGAAATGAAGTCATCATGCCACTCCTGATACATCTCCGCCTTGCGGTCTGGAAGTGGGCGTGTAAGGGGGGCGTCATCCAGGGGGTCGTCAGGGACCGGAAGCCGGGAGGCAGCTGAGGCAAAGGGTTTGACTGAGGGCCAGCTGGGATGAATACGGCGGAAGACAACACGGACGTTCGGGTGAGAGAGAAGGGACTGGAGGGAGCCGATGATGCGGAAGGAGAGCGGGAGGAAGGGGTGCTTACGACCCCGAAGTAAGTACGAGGCCGTTAGGCGGCCAGGAAAATATACAGTAAGGTCCAAGGGCGCCAGACCAGTGGCAGCCACAAGGCCGTCAGCCATAGCAGTAAGTAAAGAGCGAGTGCGAACCTCCGAAGAGCATAAACCAGATCGGGACAAAGTCAACCGATGGTAGAGAAGCCACGCTGTGTGAAAGAAGCCATCAGTAACCCCACGGTCAAAAACAAAGAGAGCTAAAGAAGGGTGGAGGGAGCGGCGTGAAATAGAGTAAGATGTAGTAAGCCGATCACTGGAAGCATGTAGAGTAAGGCGAGGATGAGAGAAGGAAGGAGAGTGTGAAGGAAGGGGAAAGGTAAAGGAGCGAGCCCTCGGGGTATCCCGTAGGATCCGTCTTAGGGCTGTGGGGGGGAAGGAATGTGGAGCAATGTAGGTAAGGGGAGGGTTGTAAGAAAGAGTAGAGAGGAGAAGGTGGGCTGGGGGAAGACGTGCCAGCCGATCCCCGAACGATCGGACAACCTTACGTAGAGTGAACCCCATAGGGGGGATCGCCAAGAGGGAATGGAGAGGGTCAATTGGGGTGGTCCGAAAACACCCGGCCATCTTCCGAAGCGCCTCATTCTGGGCAACCTGAAGAATCCGAGTGAGTTCCTTGGGGCAGGGGGAACCATTCTCGGGGTGCCAGACAGGGGCACCGAACGTGAGGATGGGGAGGAGGATAGCATGGAAGAGGCGGCGCCAGGCAGCATAGCGTATCCCACGGACCGAGTTACCCAGGATGGACAGACTACGGAGGGTGGAGCGGGCGCGGTTAGCCATGATCAAGACGTGGGGGCGCCAGCGGAGCCGGTGGTCAATAAAGACACCAAGGTAGCGTACCTGTTCCCGGACAGCAGCCACGCATTCCCCTGCAAAAGGGTCGCGGAAGCCGACCCGAGAAGGGCAGGCACCGAGGAGAGGGAGAGCGGAGGGACGGTGGGGGCGGAATACCATGATCTCTGTCTTATCTGGTTCAGCTTTGAGGCCATTGGCTGCCAACCATTGAAGGACGGCCTCCAAACCCTGTACTGCTGAAGTTATGGAGGACTGTACCGTCGTGCCTACAGCGAAGATAGAGCCGTCATCGACATAGAGTTGGAGGAACTTGTCCCTCCACTCGCGGTTAAAACGAGTCAGCATCATGCTAGTGTAGACAGCAGACACCACAGGGGAGATAGGGTCGCCTTGGGGAGTGCCAGAGGAGACGTCAAACGGTTGAGAGACAGTCCCGTTGAAGGAGAGGACAGTGTGACGGGGCGCAAGGAAGGAAGCAACCCAGCGGCACAAGGCAGGGGAAAAGCCCATGAGCTCAAACATATGCACAGCGCGAGCCCCATTGATATTATCAAAGAAGCCTTGGATATCAAAAAGGATGAGCGTGCCCGCATTACCTGTCTTGATGACCGTCTCAGCGGCATGAGTGATGGTCAAGACTGCATCAACAGCACAGTGATGATCACGGCTACCAAACTGGTGGGGGTCAATAAGTCCATGCTCCAGGGACTCATGGAGGATGCGGCGGGTGACCAGCTTCGTCAAGAGCTTACCACAGCACTCAAGTAGGGAGATGGGTCGGTAGGCTTTGGGGGGCATAGTCCGGCTTGCCTGGCTTAGGAAGAACAACAACTTTGGCCGTCTTCCAAGGGTGTACGCCAAGCCGGAGGCAAAGATCATACAGCCAGACAAAGCGTTCTGGGTCTGCTGCAAGGCCCAAGCGAGGAGGCGGTACCCAATGCCGGACATGCCAGGGGCAGACGCATGGGAGGTACCTTCCAGGCAGGCCGCCACCTCAGAGGCAGTGACCGGGGCGAGGGGGCGGGCAGGGAGTGGTGGGGGGTCATCGGGCTGGACCACATCGACAGGCGGTGAATCAGAGGGAAGAAACGGGCGCGTAAGGCGTGCGACATGTCTGAGTGGTCACCACTGACTGGGCCTTCCACAGAGTGTAAGGGGGGGATGACGCTGACATGGCGGCCTTTGCGCCAGCGCGCCACCGCCCACAAGTCTTTGTCGGAGTTGGTGGCATCCGACAGGACACGTTCAGCCCAGTCTCGTTTGGCTAAACGGATAGTGGTGCGGAGGGTGCGGTAGGCTGCACGGCGGGCATCTGCGTCAAGGTCTGGGTGGCGTGCATTGTGAAGGGCGCCAGAGCAGCCTTCTGACCACCAGCGGGCACCGCGGGGTACCCCCGAACGCGGACGATCAAAGAAGCGGTGGCAGATGCGACAAGGTCATCTAGAACCTGCGTGGCTTCAACGCGGACGTCGTCTTCTGAGGACATCGGGTGTAGGTGGGGGGTGGCGTCCCCAAGCTCTCTGAAATGCACGGACCAGTGTTCTCGGAACGAGTCGAGCACGGTCCAGCGAGGGGGCGGATCAGAGGCAGTAGGCATGCATTCCTCCAGAGACCATGAGGCCTCCAGCGAGGCGTGGTCGGAGCCAAGGGAGCGAGGGAAGGAGACAGCAAGGAACAAGAACTGGTCGGACCAGGAGGCAGCCTGGTTAACCAGCATCAGGTCCAAGACTGAGTCCGTATGTCCAGGCTCTTGGCGGGTGACGACGCAGGGGGGGGGAGATGAGGGAGAGGGTCTGTTCCTCAAACCAGTCCTCAAGGGAGTCAGCCCAGGAGGAGGTGGGGCAGTCAGCCGGCGACCAGGTACGGGAGTGAGTGTTGAAGTCGCCCGCCACCAGGGTGGGGACGTCAGGGGTCAAAGGAGGTAGCAAGGAGTTGGCGGAGAGCGGGTGTGCTGCCGTTCATATGGTGGTAGTAATTGACGACCCTAATTTGCTCGTGACCAGCGGTGATGAGAAGGACGAGGCAAGAGGGACCCGCGGCAGGGTGCGACAGCTCATTGACAACCGAGCAGCCCAGCCCGCGTTTGATATAAGCAGCCACCTTGGGGACGGCATCGGGGGAGTGAGGGGGCCGAGGGGGGCTTCCCAGAGTCCAGAAACGGCAAAACCACGCGACGGGGAACCCTCAGCAGAGACATCCAAACGTGTAGTGCCGATGGTACCGAACCAGGGCTTCTGGATTAGCAGGAAGTCAGCAGTGGAGGAGTGGAGGAGGGCGTGCAACCTCTCATTGCCCCGGCGCACGTTGACCGAGGCAAAGGCAAAGGGGCGGGGCGCCATCAGGCAGACGAAGAGGCGACGTGAGCGCGAAGCTCTGCATCAGGGCCGAGGGCGCTCCTGCCAGCCGGGGCGGGCGAAGCCAGTGGGTCATCAACAACGTCGTCAATGCGGGCAGCAGGCACCGGGCGGGGCCCAGCGCCGGGAGAGGGGGAGCCCATCCGTGCATCCCCACCCGAGTCACCCGACTTGCCAGCCGTGAAGCCGGTTGCGGGTTCGGAGTCTCGTGCAAAAGGGGCGCGGTACAGGGCACGGAGGGGGCAGGCGTGATCGTAGGCGCGGTGGCCTTTGAACACGGTGTCCGGCTTTCCCTCGTCTTTGCAGTTGAAGCACCACGGGGGGCAGTTGCAGCTACCCCGCGCGGAGTGAGAAGCCTTGGTGCGGCACCGATCGTCGTGCTCCTCCGTCGTGTGGCCACCACCACAGACGCGGCACTTAATCAGCGAGGCAGGGCGAGGGCACCGCTCCGAGGAGTGGCCCAGGCGATGGCAGCGTTCACACTGGCGAAGCATGGGGCAGGAGTCAAAGCGGGCGGCGCGACAGCGTACCCCGAACATGAAGGGCGAGGACCGAACGATCTTGGGCGTGTGTGCTCATTGCGGGGGTCGAAGATCGTGAAGATGATCTGGTCCGCGTCTGGGCGGCGTTTGTCAGACCGGTACATCCAGCGAGGCGTGTCAATGAACCGGAGGGCGAGGCACGCAATGTCAGGATTCCGCTCCAACTCGGTCAGCAGGTCTTCGGGAGTGTCAAAGCCCTCCACCACAGGGACTTTGAAGAGACGGATGCAGGAGAAGCCTTGTTTTGGGACCAAGAAGGCCCCGATGCCGAAGGGGGCAGCGAGAACGTCCGCCCAGCGCATCACTTCAGCGGGGTCCGGGTGTCCACCAAACACCAGGACGAAGTTCGCTGACTGAGTCATCTCGTTGGAGCTCCAACGGCCCCCAAGGAGGGTGAGCGTGTCACACTTGGCATTAGCCAGCGCATTCTGGATGTTCCGGACCAGACCAGGCGCATGGGGGAGGCTTTGTCGCGACTGCTGAGCGAACTGGCCACTGCGCGTGACCGTCCACTCTGTGTTGCGGAGCTGCTGGGGGGCGGGCTTGGCCCGAGGGGCAGTTGACTGGGGTTTGCCCAGGAGGTACGCCTCAACGATGGAGGACTTGCTCTTATATGCAGACGGGACCGGCTTCCCGAAGCGCTGTTTCCACAGGGCCCGAAGTTCAGCTTCGGACGCCAAGAGGAGGTGTTTGCGTGTGTCGGCGTCAATGGCCAGAGTAGGTTGTGGCCGGGCCGCGGTGGACACCGACTGGAGTTGGGTTTGATGAGGCTGAGCCCTGGGGGCCGGATTACGAACTGCGGCCGCGAAGGACTGCTGAATAGGAGACGTCTTTATTGCTGAGGAGAAGACACAGACAGACCCCACCCATGAGGCAAGTTTACCAGTAGCAGCCGACCACGCAGAGGGCGCAAACTGCTCAACGGCGATCATCAACGCAGGCTAGCCTGTCCCCGAGAGCAACCTGTATCACGGATGCGAAGCAACAGCCAAGCTGTGTGCTCGCTTCGTCTCCCATCTCTTCGCATATTCAGATGTCCCTCCCTCTCTACATTGCAACACACCCCAGCCTCCGCCTCTCAAACCACCGCCTGAGCCACCGCCGTCGTCAGTTACACACACACCCGCACCAGCACCGTCTCCCTCATCTCTTCGCCGCACGCCGCCGCCCCCGCAGTCCTGTCTTCACCCTGCCAACTCAACGTTCAGCCCCAGCCTCCACCTCCACGAACAGAGCAAACCCGCAAGCCTCGCAAAAGCGCCGCCCTCAGCATCCCTCAGCATTCGCACCTCCAAAAGAACAGACACCGTGAGTTCTGCCAACACCGCAAGTTCCGCTGACGCTGTGCGTGCAGTGCCGCCGCCCGCAAGCCCAACGCCGACAGCCTGCAAGTCTCCAACGTCCCTGACCTGCCACCCGCCAACTCCAGCACGCTTCAAGACCTCGGCACACGCAAAAACAAGGTCACCCACAAACAAAAGTCGACCGCAAGCCTCACAAAAGCGACACCCTCGACACCCTCAAAAGCAACACCGCCCTTAGTCACCCATGCCGCCACCGCCTCCGTCCACGCCATCGCCCCAACATGCGGCTCGCCACCTCGTCGACCCCAGTGACCGGAACCAAGTCTACCGCGACGGTGCGCGCGACAAAGCCGAAGCCAATTTCGACCGGTGCCGCGAGCAGGTTGCCCAACACGGGCGCATCGTGCACAGTGGGACGACATGCGCGGAGCTCCCAGGGCAGGAGCTCCTGCGACACAACCCTCGCTGACGATCTGTGGGGAGAGCGCATCGCTCGCGCCGAGTGGTGCCACAAGGTCCATGAACAGATTGACGAGGATGAGTAGGCAGACATTTGTTGTAGTATTAAAAGCATTACTGTACATATATACATGTTAATAAAATACCATGGGTGAACATGGCAGTGTTCACCCATGGGTTTTTCGAAATTTAGCAATTAAAACCCGAACGTGAGGTGTGTGAGCCGGCTCAGGAGCCAAGAGTCACAACTTTTAGAGCCAGCTCCGGCAGAGTCGCAGCTCCGGCAAGTCGGCCCCCGGTTAGCCGAGCCACGGCAACACTAGTTTGGGCAACCTGCTCGCAGCGCTGGTTGATGCAGATCGTCGGCGAGCCATTGTCGTGGCTGCTCCCGCCCTGGGAGCCCGCGTGCATTGTGCCCGCTGCCCTGGGAGCTCCGCGCGTGTCGTCCTGCTGTGCACAGTGTGCCTGTGTTTGGGCAACCTGCTCACAGTGCCGGTCAACGCAGATCGTCGGCGAGCCATGTCGTGGCTGCTCCCGCCCTGGGAGCCCGCGTGCATCGTGCCCACTGTGCGTGATGCACCTGCGTTTGAGCAACCTGCTCACGGCGCCGTTCGATGTGGATCGTTGGCGAGACCGTGTCGTGGCTGCTCCTGCAAGGCCCTGGGAGCCCCCGCGCGTCGTGCCTGGTATGCGCGATGCGCTGCTTTGGGCAACCTGCTTGCAGCGCCGTTCGACTCAGGCCACACGCTCTCCGTGCAGAACATCGGCGAGGTGCCATGGCTGTTCCTGCCCTGGGAGATCCATGCGCGCGTTTTGCCTGTGCGCGATGTGGGATGGTGGTTGCAGAGGCGGCGATGGTTTGGGGCACTGAGGCACTATGGACCTTTGGTGGTATGGGCGGCGTGCAGCTCAGGCAGCAGCTGGAGGGGCGGCGGTGATGTGGACAGTGCGCTGGGGGCAGAGATGGGGGCACAAGAGAAGAGAAAAACAAGTCATAACGATAGAGGTTCATCGCCATCGATGAGGGCCCTCTGCCGCTGGCGAGCAACTTGAAACACTGTGGCTTTGTGGTGACTGCAAATACAAAAAATCAGTATAAAGAAAAATGCATCGGGAAAACGAGGTCGCACTTAGAGCTTATGGCGGGGCGTCCTTGGTTAAGCCATCTGCGAAACGAAGGTAGTTAGCAGCCGTGACTCGAGGTCCTCTGGGCTTGCATCTCTGACTCCAGAATTGGCTTGGCTTCGTCGGCGCACCGTCGCGGAAGACTTGGTTCCAGTCGCTGGGGTCGACGAGGTGGCGAGCCACGTGTTGGGGGTGTAGCGGGTGCGGAGGTGGGGGCGACGGCATGGACGAAGGCAGTGGCGGTGTGGATGACTGAGGGCGGCATTGCTTTTGAGGGTGTCGAGGGTGTTGCTTTTGCGAGGCTTACAGACAACTTTTGTTTGCAGGTGACCTTGTTTTTGCATGTGCCAAGGTCTTGAAGCGTGCTGGAGTTGGCGGGAGGCGGGTCAGGAACGTTGGAGACTTGCAGGTTGTCGGCATTGGGCTTGCAAGCGGCGGCACTGCATGCGCAGCGTCGGCGGAACTCACGGCGTTGGCAGAACTCACGACGTCCGTTCTTTCGGCGGTGCGAATGCTAAGGGACGCTGAGGGCTGCGCTTTTGCGAGGCTCGTGGGTTTGCCCTGTTCGTGGAGGAGGCTAGGGCTGGTGCGGGCGCGGGCGTGGGTGTAACTGATGACGGCGGCGGCTCAAGTGGCTGTTCGAGAGGTGGAGCATGTCGCAATGTAAAGAGGGAGGGGCATCTGAATATGTGAAGAGATGGGAGACAAAGCGAGCACGCAGCTTGGCTGTTGCTTCACGTCCATGATACAGGTTGCTCTCGGGGATGGGCTGACCTGTGTTGATGATTGCCATTGAGCGGTTTGCGTCCTCTGCGCGGTCAGCTGCTACTGCTAGACTTGCCTCCTGGGTGGGGTCTGGTCTGTGTCTTCTCCTCAGTAATAAAGACGTCTCCTATTCTGGCATGATGCCACTTTGCAAGGGCAGAGGCCAGTTTTGCCTTCTCCCAGAGGCGTATGAGTCTGTACTGCCGCTGGTATTGCCACTGCTTGCGCCCCGAGGCTACTCCGAGGGCTTTGTGTCTGCTGTCGTTGGTAACTGTACGGGCGGCGGCAGTCGGCTGTGTGACGCGCTAGCAGGCAATGGTGGTTTGGGCGACTGTGTGGTGGGCGATGGCAGACGGCGGACTGGATAGAGAGGATAGGCTGCAAGGTGGTGTGGGGAGGAAGAGCTCCGGGCGGCGTGTCTACGGCAGGCTGGGCAATGACGACAGGCGGCGAGGCGGCGGGGGTGGAAAGGCGGCAGGAGATGAGGTGGTGGCAGGAGACAAAGAGGTGGTGGCTGGAGACGAGACTGCTGAGACAGCAGCGGCTGAGGACGAGACTGTTGAAGACGAGGGGGCGGCGGAGGCGACGAAGGGCTGTGAGGTGGCGAAGGTTAGAGAGGCAACGACTGAGGACGAGACGAGTTGCGGGACGATGGTGGACTGACTCCGAGTGAGTGACAATGGTGTCCTGAGAGGCTCCCAGGCCAAGTGTCGTGGAGGCGGACTGGACGACGACGAGAGGCTGAGGGGCAGCGATGAACAGGAAGACGACAGCGGACAGAGGGAGGAGAGACTACAAATTATTGGCTCCACGACTTAGCCAACTCTTGAGCTGCCGGTTCCAACTCCATCTGACTTGCCCCCAAATCGACTCGGCTCCGGCTCGGAACTGGCCCGGAGCCAGAGTCGCCGCAACACTATCTGTGAGGCCCAGTGAAAATTGACATGATTTGAGTCGATTGTTGCTAATTTCTGCCAATTGAACCCATATAAGTCAATATGTACTAAATATTTGATCATGTAATTGCCAGTAGTCCATTTGGACCGATTGTGGGCTATTCCCCATAATTTGGTCAGGCAGAATCAATGGGAATCAGGCTAAATTATTATTATCTACTGATTGTGTGTAATTTAGACCAATTTAAGCTCATTCTAATTAATTCCCATTGATTCTATCCCTGTCCATATTACATCAATGATTGTCCCTAATTCCAGGGGATTCTACACGATACCTATCTATTTCTATTCAATCTCTGTTCCTACTGCTGTCCACATACCAAGGGCTTGCGATCTGTCTTTTACAACAATAGTACAATTTGTCAGAGGATGCAGTAACAAGAGGGCATACACTCACTAAGTTTTTGCGGCTGTTTTGAATTTCTACAACAGACAGATTGGTTCACATGTGGTGTTTGTAAAAAGGGTGGAGAAATTTCCATACCTTTTTATCCTGACATGACAGGCTGTTCCAATAGATTTGGAATTCACTTTGTGCTCTTCCTTCATTTCCAGGAACAGAGAGCCACTCATTACAGCGGATTCACAAAACCTTGGGGTACGCCATATTCAACAAAAAATTATCGGGTAATTTCGGCAAACTCCGTGGCTGCTCTTTGCCGACCACCACACACTCTTTTTTTTTTCGCTCGCTGATCTTGCTCACCGCTATCGATGTCTCTGGATCCTTGCCCTCTTTA
>WTXF01000156.1:0-63051 GCA_022496215.1 Russula brevipes | reverse complement strand
GGTTGCCCGGTGTCTTGATGCAAAGCGACATAAACATGTCGAATCGCTTTCAGAATCAAGCTGGGGTGCTCCCAGCCCCGTGCCTCCGTGCTTCTTGAACCATTTCATTCCACAGGGCGCAGAAGCTATGTTGAAGCGAAGGGAGAGTGTTGGATATGTCAAAATGAGAAAGTTCCCGAGGACGACGTCTGAATCCCGGGGTTGGAAACCAGAGTGGAAGAGCTGGCGGAGGAGGTGTATCAAGATTGCAAATGACGCGCTGTCGCCATGTGATGTAGTCCGAAGTGCACTGTCCGGTACGCCGAGTGCGTCCCTAACGAGCGCAAGCCACCGGTGATCACGGTTACGTGCGTGAGAAATGATGCGAGTGATGGCCTTCCGTAACTCTGAGGAGAACCGCTGGTCCCACCAGCGTCTCAGAGAATGTCCCACTTCGACGGATCGCAACGCTTCGGGAAAGCGCCCATGAAGGAGGTGCGAAAAGACCTGTGAAACCGCCGTCCCAAACCCAGTGCCACGCGGGCCGCATTGAGGCAGATGATGAGTCGACCGCTTCTGGCCAATTCGGAAAACCGAATTCGATGAGAAAGTGCGGTCGAGGAATCCCATGTAATGCTTGACCGAACTTGAACCGAAACTCGTCGGAGAGATGTTCTCCGACATCATTGACCAGTTTCGAGTGAAAGAATCCAGGGATGGCTTGAAAGAACATTTCAAACTCGTCGTCCCCACCAGAGAGTCGAATGTCTCCTCCAAGACTTGGGCGTCAATCTCTGATGGACCACTTGAAGCAACCTCTTGGATAGCCCTTCGTTTACTTTCTACGAAACTGATTACGTTTTGGGAATACCCATGGCAAGGGCTGTCAAGCTGAAGGGATGAGACAGCGTGACAATGGACCAGAGCTGGGAGACCGCATATGAGGTGACAAGATAGCAGCGAAATATGATTGGAGAGAGCGGTGTGTAGAGAAGGAAGTCCGATTTGAAGATTGGCGCCAGTGTGGACACGACGTATGTGGATGTATAAAGCGCAGCACACCCAACCATGACATTGAAGACATCGTTATGGAGGTTGTAGGAATAGATGATGGCACCCCACGACAAACAGGATGAAGGAAAAGTGTAAAAAGGCCGTCAACTCTTCACCTTCCCAAGTAATGAGGATGTTCTTCAAGCCGTTGAAAAAAATTGCACGGATCCGCGCTTGCTTTTCCGGACTCGTTCCTCGCCGTTGAGTGACCCTGACGTATCGACGTGCCCACTGTTGTAACGATGACCCCAAACCAGCACTTGTAAGACTGACGGCCAAGCTCAGAATCCAGAGCGAGTTCACCCAAACGGCGTATCTTGGTGGAGAGAACGGGGGTAGTTCAGCCACGGTGGAAGGAATGGACGCGCTGGGTGCGTTGGACTCGGCAAGAATCCGATAGATTTTCTCAAGATAGAAAGCCGAGACATCTTGCGGGTTTTGCCTCAGGTCCTGGATTGACACCGTGAGCAGTGCGCCGACAGTGGCAGAAAATAAACCAGCCTAGAAAAAAGCGCGTCAGGTAGGTGTACAGCAGCACGGAGGCCAGGATGTGTGCTCACGAAAATCAGGACTGAATCAGCATCCTTTTGAAAGCGCTCGGCCCCCGTGACGTCTTCTTCCATCATAGTCTTCGAATACATAGAGAAGAGTGGCCCCGAACTGTCACCGAAATTGGAACCTCCATGAGAGGGCTGCGTTGGCTGATTCGGCACTAGCTGAGGCTGTTCGGGGTGACCATCTACCAGGCCGACCGGTCAGCGAATCTGAAAGGAGAAAGGCCGAAACAGCGATGGAGATACCTGTGCCGTCCCCCTTCTCGATATCTGCTGCGGCTTGGGACATTGGGAAAGATGCTGCGCTTGCGATGTGGGGCGAATATAAAGCTTTTATTCCAGTCGGCACCTCTTTTGTAGCCTCACAATAGTCCTGCGCCCCGCACTGTAGCCGCGCGGACAACACGAGACTGATGATCGAACGCTCACGGCTAAGAATTGCCTTAGCGCGAGGCTTTCCCGTACGATAATGATGTGAATGTGCTGTGAAAGTCTAGAATGTGCCAGTGGAACATATGATGGAAGTCCAAGTCACCGGTTGCACCTTCCATCTATGGGTGGAACCCTTCTAATTTCTTACAGTAATCAGTCTTAAAGCGTCTTCAAGCGTCTTAATGCTATTTAAGCGCCATTTAAGCGCCAGTAAGACATGCTAAGACACGCTAAGACACGCTAAGCGAGTGAGAGGTTTCCTGATGGCCCCGGCTGCCAGCAGCTCAGTGGAACAAACACACGACCAGCCATGTAGTCTCATACCCAGGGATTATTACGACCACCGATGATAAGCCAGCTCAGGAAGGAAAAAAGAGATGGAGCAGAAGTGCGGGAAGCCAGAAACGTGAACGTAAAACAGTTTGAGTTGAGGCCTTCACGGTGCGGCGAGGCAGCGGCGAGGCTTGATTAGCTTGATTCCCAAGCTGGCGGCAAGAAACTACTAGTATGGCGAGTCGGACGATCGACTCGGAGTCTACTTGCCCGAAAACGGTCGCCAAAAACGCAACGAACGGGTCAGCCTGAGATGTAGAGTACATGGTTTTCTGACTGGTTCTAATGACCTGATGGCCGATGCCATGACTCGGGAGAGTGCACGTCGGGAAGACCAAAGCCTGAGATGGACTCGTTCCTACATCCCACGTCGGAGAGGAGAGGAGAGGCCCGGAGCTGCACGTGTGCAAAAATGGTATCCGGATATGGCCGGTCGCAAAGCGCTCCTCTAAACTCTCTGGGCGCTTCTGTCACTGGACCACATTTCGCGTGCACGACATTCTTCATTCGCAGCCTTGCGAGCAAGTGTCACATTCATCCGTCAGTGCGTGGTCCTTCACAACGGTCACGTCCGCATGGGAACATGATTGGGAGCACAAACCCTTCTGCACACGCCCACGCCAGTGACGTAATAACGAGGGCATGAGGAAAGCGAGCGCGTGAGTCTCGAACGTAACGGCGTAAGAACGGAAAAAACGAAGACATCATCTCCTAAATAAATAACATGTTCTCTTCATCCCAAGGTCCCGAGGTCCTGGGACGTGCGTTCTAAAAAGCCACCTCATGTCTCGAGCACACCCGGATCGACTAGATGGGCTCGATGAGATGCTTGTCAACGCTCTCTGCGCTGCCGAGTTGAACAAGAGGGTGAGCGTTGTGCAGCATTGGGCACACACTGGGTATGGGGCCCTTTGGCACAGGTGCCTGGATCCGATGAGGATAACGAGAGAATGGGGGTGAATGAGGGAAGGGGCGAGCCAGAGGACGTTCGAGGAGTCTGATGGACAGTATAGTATACATAAAGGATCGCCCGAGTCCATATTAAGGACAGGAACATAAAGACTAGGTGGGGCAACAATTCCGCAGCTTGGAAAACTCGAGAGGCAGTTAGTAAGAAAGGTCATGAGCCTGGAGGGGCGTGCAAGAGGGATTTCGAAAAGAACACGGGTGAACTGATTAAATTACAGAGAGAATTGTCCGAGTATCCATACATGTAGCAGGGCGCGTAGCTCAACACAAGTAACCGTCCGAAACAAACAGCAGAGAACAGAAAGTAAGTAGTAAGCAGACATGGGGAAATGAACATAACTACAATTAACAGTAGGGAGGGATGTCAAAGAGAAAAAAGGAGAAAAAGGGAAGCTCAGAGAATCGTACATATCGAAGTCGTATCGGACCGACGCGTGAGGTAAGGAAAAGGAAGAAGTGGCGAGGATCGGTGCAGAGATATTTGGCAACGGAAACAAAGGTCTGCCTGTCACCACGTCGAGGTGGTAGCAAGATGCGGTGGTATGATATGAGTGGTGTGATGTCGGGCGCGTACCATGCGCCCAGTCCTGAGCATGACAGTAACGCCCACCTCAAGGACGGCCAGGGAGGGGAGGACTCGGATTCGGCGTGGGGAAAGGAGGGGAAGAAGGTTGAATGGCCATCGCGCCTAAGTGATGATGAGCTGCAATATTGCACAGGCGATACGACGACGGTTGGTTCAGAATGGGGTCGTCATCACGGGTGGGAGCAGAGAAGTGAGTCGGGGCGGCGCCGGTGCTGCCTCGATGCAAAGTGAGGTAAGTATGGCGAATCTCTTTGAGCACTAATACGGAAGTGTTCCCAGGCCCGGATTTCTGCGCTTCTTGAACGACACTATTCCACAAGACGCAGAAGTTCTCGGGTAGTCCGGGTATGTCACACTCGGCCCTGACCAGTGAGATCCAGCTGTCATTGCGCTCCTGAACGCGACCGATAATCCGTATGACGAGGCTTTGCACATGTTGAGCGAAGACTTGTTCATTGCGATGACGCCAAGATCCGAGAGATTGTCCCAATTCAATGGATTGTAATAGTTCGGGCCAGCGCCCGTCGTAAGCCTTGGTAAGGATTCGTGAGGTCTCGTCCGGAGGAAGCACTGCATGTGAGGCATCCAAGCAGATAATGAATCGAGAACTTTTCACCGACTCGGTAGCTGTATTGGATTGTAAAGTGCGGTCCAGGAATGAATTCAATGCATGCTTGAACTTGGCTCGAATCCGCTTGTCCTTCCTGTCGTTATCTCGGATAGGTGTGAAGAGATGTCCAAAGTAGCCAGGAATCGCTTCGAAGAACTTCTCCATCGCATCGTCTTCAACTAGAGAGTCGATTGTCTCCTCCAAGACGCGGCCGTCGATCTCCGGTGACCGTTTTATGGCAATTTTCTCTGCTTCCTTGCCTACGTCTTCACGGAGAAGCCATCCGAAGAGCCTTTCAAAAAACTTCCACAATGTGTACTGGAAGCGATAATTGAGGATGGTGACAACGATACAGAATATAAAGGCCAGATATGAACCCAGAAATGATGAAACCGGCGTGTAGAGCAGGCTATCAGATTGGAAGAGGGGTAAAACCGTGAAGAACGCATATGAGCACAAGGAAAACGCGAAGAACCAGAAAATGCCCAAGAAGATGATGCGATTGAGATTGAAGAGGAAGACGAGGAGGCCGACGAAGAACAGGAGGATGGAAAGATGCAGGTAGCAGGGCAACAAGACGTTCAGACTTCTGATGAACAGCTTGTCAATGCTGCCGGCGAACAATGCGCGAATCCGAGCCCGCGATTCTGGAGGGCGTCGTGGCACCTGAGTGAGCGTGACGTATTGACGTGCCCATTGCTGTAACATCGTCGCCATTACAGCACAGGTAAGACTTATACCCAAGCTCAAGAACCAAACTAAGTTCACGGTGATGACAGAAGCTGACGGGGAAAACGTTGAATTGTCAACACCGGGGCCTGGCTTGAGATCCGGCATCGATGCTGAAAGCAACTGTGCGACGACGGCTGAGAATAAACCGGTCTGTGGAAGTCCTGTTGACGCGTGCCACGGCGTGAATCTGACCTGAGAACTCACGAAAATCAGGAGCCCATCGGCATCTTGTTGCCAGCGTTCGGCCATCTTATTGTCCTCTTCTTCTGCGAGCCTTGAATACATGGAGAAGAGCGGCCCAGGCCCAGAGCTAGGTGGGGAGTTGTCTCCGCCGCCGCCTATACATGAGGGGTGAGATTTGTGAGGAAAAGACCAAGTGTTGGGAACCATACCCTTTTCTCGGTCCCCTGGATGAGAGGACCCATACGGGTGCCACCATGGAGACATTGAGAACTGTTGTGATGATGGAGCGTAAGATGAGGTGGGAAGGGCCCGCTGGACGCTTTAAGAAGGCTGTGACAGGGCGAGAAAGCTCAAGATAGCTTCTAGCTTCTGGTCCCTCCACCCTAAAACCACAAGAATCATGTGTGCAGTTGCCGTACCTTTCAGCGTCGACCCTGTCGGTGCGTGGGGCACGATCGCAAGTGAACCGCCCTCATGGATCACAACGATGCACTACAGTAGTGACATGTTTTATTTGAAACAATTTCCGCGTCGAAACTTGTTGGTCACTGCACGAGGTGAGAGCTGCTGTAGGCATACCGTATCGTTGACTCGGTCTGAGATCAACTTACTATCGCATCACATCGGATGCACGATTCCTCGCGTCTTCTTCTGGATAGAATAGAATAGAAAGAGACAAATGACTCCGAAAGCGCCCCGCTGCCCACTCCGGCTTGCCACGTGACCCGGTCTCTTTCGCCAAATTATCAAGTTCCCGGAGTTCTCACTGGCCTGGCAGCCATGACCGAGGAGCGTGAGCCCAACCGCTATGCCCGTTCTTCAACATGGGGTCAACCACACGCCACGCCGCTTTTGCGGTGAAAAGCCGACGGAAAGAGCATCATGTTCACCCTCGTTCAGCCCAGCGTCTGTGCCAGGGCTGCCAGCGCCAGCCGAGCCGCGCACAGTTCGACCGAGAAAATTCTCCGCTGCCAGCTACGGAAATGTTGGATTTAGCTCGGGAAGCCTACCTCTGCCATACACGAGCGAATGCGCAGATACGCGGGTGCCGCATTTCTCTATGCACCATTGACAAGGACACGGGGCCCCACGCCGTGGGTGCTGTGAAACTGTCTGCGCATGCAGCCTCATTCCGAATCAGCGCTTCGATATTCGTCCTTTTGGGCCTGATCGCGTGAGCCAGAGTCGTGGCGGTTCTGCCCACGCCCTTCCAACGCACACCAGTGCGACACTGCACCGTCAGTGCACGTTTCCACCTCAGATGCAACCAGTTGTGGCGTATGTGAGGCGTTGCGTGGAAAGGAAATATGCAGGGAAAGCGTGGAGTGATTGAAGAAGAAAGCGGTCACCAAGGAGCACTGCGGTGCTGCCCAAGGTGGGCGTCAAAGTTGATTTAGTTTCACCTTCGAAACTTTGAGTGTGCAGTCGGTGGATCTATGGGGTGATGGATTTGACAGGGCGATGTCCAGTACGGCACTCTGCGGCAAAATGTAAGGCCACCAAGCTGAGAGGAAAATCTGTAGCATTTCTGTGCTGACGATGGCCCGCTTAGGATCGAGCATACATATCACGAACATCCTATTTCTGCTGACGCTGCCTGAACAAA
The DNA here is from genome assembly GCA_022496215.1 of Russula brevipes. Lineage (NCBI taxonomy): Eukaryota > Fungi > Basidiomycota > Agaricomycetes > Russulales > Russulaceae > Russula > Russula brevipes. Next base: position 56,014 of record WTXF01000156.1, on the reverse strand, counting down.
ACGTACTCATTCCTGCGCCAGAACAATGAGCTGGAAGAGAGCCGGGATGGGACTGTCCCCTCCTCAAACTTGACGTCGTACGTTACTAGGATATGTGCAAGCAACGCCTTGATTTCGTTGACCGCCAAGAACCGTCCAGGGCTAAATAACATGCGCAGGGAATTAAAATAGGAACCAGGGTGCGAAGGGTGCTAAGAAAACTCACCAGGTATGTCGCCCGAGTCCAAAAGCCAGATATTCAGCAGACGCAGCGACCGTCTGATACCTAGCCGCCGCCGCATCGCCCTCCTTTTCACGCAACTTCGAGAACCGAAACCCGTCGAATTCATGAGGGTTCGGGTATATTTCTTCATCTGTGTGAATCGCAAAGAGAGGAAGAGCCAATCGTACCCGCTGGGATGGTGACCCCGTTTGAAAATGTGAATGGACGTAGTGCGAGACGAGTTACCCCACTTCATGATTAGGCGTCAGCAAATGAAGTGCTATTAAAAAGAGCTGTAAAAATAATTGACGAACAGATGCCAAAATCACTAGTCGGTGGGTCTCGCGAATGAAGCTGTCGATCTTGTGCATTTTGTCCATTCCAGCTTTGGTCCAACCTGCCTCTGCCACCGCTGCTTCGGCCTCTTCACGAAGCGGTTCAATGTACTCAGGGTGGCCCAGGAGGCGATACACACTAGTCTAAACACCTGCAGCACATGTGGTTACGGCTACCAGGTGAGGCTCAGAAGACGTGGTGTTACCTACAAGAGAAGTCGTAAAAATAGATGCAAAGTTGACTGCGACCAATCGCCGAGCTAGACCTTCGAGTGATCTCTCTACTCCTTTGGCTTCTTTCATCAGCATCATCAGCGTATCATTCTGTATTCTGATCGCATGAATAGATACCAGCTCAGACAAAACACCTTGACGAACCGGAGCATCATCCCAGTTCTCCCCAAATTCTTCCATTTTCGCAAAACGTTCCTCGACGACAGGTCTGATGAACTCCATTGTCTGCTGAACCTGGGATGAGTGTTTATAGAAAATTCGTGCGACTATTCTGATTGTCATATATCAGAAGAATGAGCAAAGAATCAGACGGTGACGTACGGCTTGAAAAGTTTCGGAAACATTGAGATGATAATACCTGAATAGACGATATTCATCGTAGTGCTCGAAGCTAGCCTCTGATAGTCATGATCCCGGCCTAGTATACATCAGGATAGGTCATTGACCAAACGACAACTGAGGAATTACGACGCACAAAGAGGGGCACCCACAAATACCCGACTCGAGAGTCGACAAATCAATCGCTGTACAGTCGGAATGATCGACACCTTGACCCATTCTTTGAAAAACACATCAAGCATCCGCGCGCCCCTCCGAGAATAGAACCGTGACACACCCTCACCAACGTCTGGGATACAGTCTCTCAAAGCACCAGGAAGCTCATCCTGGACTTGGTCGAAAGTAGCTGCGATGTCCCGCGTCAATTTCGAACGGACGACACCTCTGTGATAGATACTATTCGTGTCCAAGAACCTAAGGGTATAATCGGACTGGATGAGCTGGAGTGATTGCGATGAGTGTCCGTCCAGCCTTTGTGTGTTGTGCCTACCTCCCTGAGTGGTTCATCAATGGACAAGATGTCATCGGGTGCCTTCCTCACATCTTCGATCAATTCAGGACCCGAAGCTATCACGGCCCATCGTTTGAAGAAAGCGATCTTGAATATACCCGGCTTGTTGGAATCGGGTTTAGCCCGGCACGAGGGAGCATTCCGGTTTGAACTGACACTTAGATAAGATAGTTACGAGCCCACAAACGGGCAAGCGCACACGAGCCCGGGCGCTGACATCGGCAAGCAGAACCTCACGCCCCGATGTCCTTTCACCGCTCGCACCCTACTTAGATTCCCCTTCGCTTCACCTACAACAAAAGGGCCTTGAGGCCTTCCTTACTATACAGTTTGCCACCATGCCACCCGCGGTTATCGCACATAGAAAGTATATAAAAGCGTAGTTAGATTGTCCCTAGAGTACAAGCCACTAGGCTAAGAAACCGTCTCCTCTTCCTCGAAAACTCCCGCGCGTCCTACTTCCGTCCGCTCCCACTTTCTCTACGGCTTAGTCTAAACTCCACTGGGTTTAGCCCGTGCAGACAGTTGGGGAGTAAGTGTCACCTTCTGGTAACCTTCGATGAGCATGGGAATGCCATCCACGATGGTAAAACGGAAGGCAGACAAGTATGAGAGGATAGGGTCAGAAAATCCTACTGTGGGTATAGCATCGAGCTGAAGAACCAATTGATGAGTGATGAGTGTCAAACAGGAGCATGGATGACAATATGTGACTGACTAGGGGATCCACGCCTTTGTACGAGATGATGCATAAGGAAACGATGACGAGAATTCCTGTGAATAACGGGACCCCGAGCGTGGATTCATCGACCATGTTGTTGGAGTTGAGATCTTTGGGATCATGAGACGGCAACGTTGAAGCTCGCCTGCACGCCTGCCACGCCTGGCCTAATCAGGCAGTCCGTGAAGATTTCTCCTCGGGAGTTGGGCATTATGTGCCTGATGTCCCTTTCGTTTCTCCCATCGCAACAGATATTCGTTTTCATAATCAGTAAGATCCCTGGACTCATTATAGATAGCTGCGCATGAACATAAACGGCACACAAGGCGCCTCGATACCTTATGTGCGTACACACGGCCGTCGACTGTCGCCTTCAGTTGCCTGCGCGCCTACCTATTCTAAGCCGTCAAGCTAGCCTCGTACACCCTTCTTGCTCTTCTTCCCGCTCGTTCCCCTCATGCAGCTACTTGTGCGCGCCCATCGACAATTGCCAGGTCAAATGTCAATGTGAAACATAGGGACCCGAAAACAAAGCACGAAGGCGTGCAGAATCTCTAGGGGCAAGTGGTTCAGCAGCTGGAGAGAACACGACACAGAAAAAATAGGTCAATAGACCTAAAGTGGTGCGTAATGGACCTCCGAGAACAACACAGGTGAACGGATAAAATCGGAGGAAGACCCGACCAAGTCAAGTCTTTATACATGCAGGACTGCTGTAGCTACGTGTGACCATCTGAAACCAAAAGTAGCAAACTTGAACAAAGAAAGGTGAGTAGTAACGCATGACGTCGTAGGTCCGATGTCAGTGCCGCATGCACGCCGCTTTGAGCACTAGCGTAACGCTCATGTTGTGGTTGTCTGGAACATGGGAGGACTCGGCATCGGCGTGGGTAAAGGGGGGAAGGAAGGAGGAGGAGGAATGGCCATCGAGTCTGAGCGATGGGCAGCAATATTAATATTTCACAAGGGACGATGGCTCATTCAGAATGCGGGTGTTGTCGCTGGTAGTGGGTTGATCTAAACTGAAATTACTGGCGGAGGGCCGATACACTGAGGGCACAGTGGTGGACGGTGTCCGGCGCGGTTGCGTATCAGGGGACGACGAGTGGTCGACGGCGACGGATGGGAACAACTTGCCATGAGTCAGCGTCGGGCCGGCGGCCCCGGCCTACTCCCCACACCGCTCTTGTCCGTGTCCATGCAATAGTCATGCAATGCACGTCCATGCTTGACGCAGTCAGCTGCGGCCGCAAGCCCGTGTGGCAGACCCACAGGCTCAACTTGGTCTAGATGCGACATATGACTTAGATCTATCATCACTCTTTACTTTCATGCCCAGCGTTTCATTCAAGGGCGTTGATCTCGGTGGCCACCTCAACGGGCTGAACAATTGCCTGAGTTGTCTCAGCTCGTAATTATATCTCTGGATGCAGAACAGCTCTCGCCTCGCCATGCGGGCAGTCTTGGAAGCCCATCACAAACGGAGACGAGGTGACTTTGTCCCCCATTTCTGTGAACACGCCGGCGGATACCGCAATTGACGTATACAGTATTCGAGGAATTGGCACGACGAACGGAGCTGGTACTCGCCATTCAAATGCTGTACCCTTATTCATTGGTTGGTCCCACTCGGCTCACTCGAATCCAAAGTTGTGGTTCCGGAAGATCCCGATCTCTGCCTGGTCTTCAATTAATTCGGATGGTCCGTACTAATTCCCCCACCAGACCCCGGGCCGAATGGCTTTGCGTACGCATCCATAGATTTCATTATGCCTGCTGCATAGGAACACAGGGTGTTATGCCAAGAAGACACTTTCGACTTTATTATAGAGCTTTTTAAGATGCGGTAATGGCGATGAGCGGGCCTGGACTGGGCCTGGATGGGAGTCTCCACAACTGTACGTAATTAGCAATCGCGCCATGTTCAAAGGAAGGTTCGAAAAGAATGCGTTTGTTTCCTCTTCTGACTTCTAACGATGCCTTGCGGTCCAGCGTAGCCGAGTCATCATGCATGCATCAGGCATCAGGCGCCTCCGGGGTTGTATATTTAGCGTGAATGCTGGACATTATCGTTGTCAGTGGCCAGCACCCCGGAACTTAGCACCGTCCAATTTCTAGCAACGTAGCGCAAGCGCCCTTGAGCTCATTTTCTTCACAACATGGTCGACGAATCCACGCTCGGGGTCCCGTTATTCACAGGAGTCCTCGTCGTCATCGTTTCCCTATGCATCATCTCGTACAGAGGCGTGGGTCCCCTAGTCAGTCACATGCCGTCCTCCATACTCCTGGTTGGCGCTCACCAATTGGTTCTTCAGCTCGACGCCATTCCCACAGTAGGATTTTCTGGCCCTATCCTCTCATACTTGTCTGCCTTCCGTTTTAATATCGTGGATGGCACTCCCATGCTCATCGAAGGGTACCAGAAGGTGACACTTACTCCCAACTATCTGCACTAGCTAAAGATGGTGGGGTTTAGACCAAGCCGGGCATATACAAGATCGCCTTTTTCAAACGATGGGGAGTGTTAGTTTCGGGTCCTGAATTGATCGAAGACGTGAGGAAGGCACCCGATGACATCTTGTCCATTGATGAACCAATCAGGGAGGTACGCACAACACACACAGGCTGGACCTACACCCATCACAATCATTTCAGTTTTTTCAGTCCAACTATACCCTTAGGCTCTTGGACGTGAACGATCTCTATCACAGAGGCGTCGTCCGTATGAAATTGACGCGGAATATCACCGCTACTTTCGACCAAGTCCAGGATGAGCTTCCTGGTGCTTTGAGAGACTGTATCCCAACCATTGGTAAAGGTGTGTCACAATTTTTAGAGGGGCGCGCGGTTGCTTGATGTATTGCGCAGAGTGGGTCAAGGTGTCGATCATGCCGACTGTACAACGCCTAATTTGTCGAATCTCGAGTCGGGTATTTGTGGGTGCCCCGCTGTGTGCGTGGTATTTCCTCAGTGTCGTTTGGGTCAATGCCCTATCCTGATGCGTACTAGGCCGGGATCGTGACTATCAGATGCTGGCTTCGAGGATTACGATGAATGTCACCACTTCAGCTTTTATCATCTCGATGTTTCCGAAGCCTTTCAAGCCGTACGTCCCCGTCTGATTCTTTGCGTTGCCATTCTTCTAATATATGACAATCAGACTAGTCGCACGAATTGTCTCTAAACAATCGTCCCACGTTCGGCAGACAATGGAGTTCATCAGACCTATCGTTGAGGAACGGTTCGCAAAAATGGAAGAATTTGGGGAGAACTGGGACGACGCTCCGGTTTGTCAAGTTTTTTGTCTGAGCTGATATTTTATTCATGCGATTGGAGCACAGAATGATATACTGATGATGTTGATGAAAGAAGCCAAAGGAGTAGAGAGATCGCTTGAAGGTCTGGCTCTGCGATTGATCGTAGTCAACTTTGCATCAATTCATACGACGACTCTGGTAAGTTACGCACGTCCTTTGGGCCTTACGTTTACCCCTAGCCGCACATCCCGCAGACGTTTATACACGCATTATACCGCCTCCTAGGCCACCCTGAGTACATTGAACCGCTTCGCGAAGAGGTGGAAGCTGTGGTGGCAGAGGAAGGCTGGACTAAAGCTGGAATGGACAAGATGCACAAGATCGACAGCTTCGTTCGCGAGTCCCAACGACTTGATGTTTTAAACACACGTTCGTCAACCATCTCTCATTAAGTGATACTTCAGATACTGATGCCTAATCACGAAGTGGGGATGATTCGTCTCGCACTGAGTCCATTCACGTTTTCCAACGGGGTGACGATCCCAGCGGGTACGATGGTGGCTCTTCCTCTCATTGCGATTCACACGGATGAAGAAATATACCCGAACTCTCGCGAATTCGACGGGTTTCGGTTCTCGAAGCTGCGTGAAAAGGATGGCGATGCGGCGGCGGCGGCTAGGCATCAGACGGTCACTGCGTCTGCTGAAAATTTGACTTTTGGACTTGGGCGACATACCTGGTGAGCCACCGTAGCACTTTTCGCCCCCCTGGTTCTTATTTCAATGCCCTGCGCCTCTTACGCAGCCCTGGACGGTTCTTTGCGGCGAGCGTAATCAAGGCGTTGCTTGCGCATATCCTAGTAACGTACGACGTCACGTTTGAGGACGGGACAGGAGTCCCACCCCAGCTCTCTATGAAATTTTGGCGGTCCAGGAGTGTGAACGTTTTGTTCAGGAAGCGTCAACAGAAATAGGATGTTTGTAATATGTATGCTCGATTCTAAGCAGGCAATTGCCAGCACAGAAATGTCATAGAGTTTTCTTCTTGGACTTGGTGGCCTTAACACGTTGCTGCAGGATGCCCTACTATACAACGCCCAGGAAGGGGAGGCGGTAGACGATCGAAGTACAGAAATGATCCAATGGGATAACGAACGCGGAGGGAAGGAATGCAAAGAGTGAGGAAGGGGAGAACGATGGAGCGCCGCGGCGTCGTTGATGATGGCAACCGCGGTGAGATTATCACTGTACATGGGCGAAGAAGCGGACGGTGCTATGAGGGCAGCAACAAGGATACTATATAGCTCGCCATGAAGGACAAACGCAGAAGGCCCACGAGAGAACCGCAAGGGTACGTGTGAATGAGGTGGTGACGAAGACCATGGAACGAGAATCGACGGGAGACAAGGTATGGACATGGAAGCCTCAGATGGGAGGAGAGCGGACGGGTGTGAGAGAGCAGAGAGCACAGGGCGAGAAGATCGTGTTCGGCCTGAATTTGACGGAGGACAGGGGGGATGGCGAGAGAGAGAAGGATGACCGTATTTATATTAGGGCGGGAAGGACGAGAGCCAGGTGAGAATGAGGAGACGGTTTGGGAACACTGAAGTGACGTGAAGGAGCTGTGGGAGGTCGGAATGAGTTGAGGGTGGTGAAGGAAGTGGGAGATAAGGCGATAAGGGCTCAGGGAAATAAGGTGGCTTTTGAGAATGCACGTCTCGGGACCTTGGAATGAGAATTCCATACTATCTATTTCGGAGATGTATTCAATTGCTCCATTCTTACGCCGTCACGTTTGAGACTTACGCTCTCGCTTCTTCATTCCCTCGTCTTATGTCCACGGGCGCGCGCAGCATGGAAGAAGGGTTTGTGTCCCATGAAGACACAACTGTTGCGGAGGACCACGCGCCGGTAGAGAAGGGTGACACTGCTCACAGAGTGTTCGATGACCTGTTCATGAAGAATGTGAATGTGACGTGCTCACGGAAGGGCGATCCCGTGATAGATGTGTGCTGCGCTGGAAGAGTAGGTGAGCGTCACAAGCCAAGGAGGACCGCTTTGCGCCCCTGGGTGATCCACGGGTCCGACAGAGGTGCAGCGCCTTTCTCCGATGGAGGATGTGACTGGTGGTGTAAAGACAGGGCCACACGGTCGTTTGCATGGAAAGTACCGGCTGTCACTACAGCACTGCACAATATATAATCTTGCTCTACCCATGATTAAAACGAATAATCGGTGATCGAATAACAGTCGGACGCAGCAGGGTACTGTAGGTCAGGCTGATCGCTGATCGGCCTCATGTTCTATTTTCCAATCTTCATTTCAGTCGGCGCGCGGGGCGGCAGATCGGAGGCGTCGTGCTGCCAATAGTTGGTCGTCGCGACGGGTCTCGGGCAAACCCTACCTTGCGGTCGTGACGGCTTCGGGGCCACCCTTCACAAAAGGTTTGCGCAGGGATGGGCAGAGCATCAGTCACCTGATGGAATTCTTGATTTCAATCAGTCCCTCATATCTCGGGATTTCACACTTTTGTTGCGCCTAAACAGGAACACAATAGGACTGACTTCCTTGCCAGTTTCGCACGCGGTTGATACTCGCCGAGAACAATAGGCACGATGTGCGCGCTGCGCAAAACAAATCTGATGGAAATGCAGTGGTGGGAGGATGGACTTGATGGGGCTATAATAGTGACAACCGACCTTGAAGGTGGGACATGCGTGATGCGTCAGCTGATGGAAATGCAGTGATGGGAGGATGAGCTTGATGGGGGCTATGACAGTGATAACCTTGAAGGTGGGCGGACATGCGTCAGCTTCGCTGCAGCGCCGGTGATGACCTTGGTATTCGCTGCATGATGTTCGACGCGAGGCGAGTGGACTTCCGAGTCAACTTCAATTTCACGACGGCGGGAGGTGTGCCACAAAGAGGTCACGTGCCAGGTATTACCCGAACGTCTAGCGGTCGACGACCAGCCAGCTTCAAACTGTTGCCCATGATTCTACAACATAGGACCACTAAATTTCCTGGTCCCACTTTTCCCCCTCAGATCTTAGTTTAGGCGCTGTTCCAAGCAGAGAAATTCCCTAAAAAACTCTTATAGGTCTAACCGGGTGGAGTGCAATGCCATCAAAGTCCTTGGTATACGACGCTGACTTCTAGACCCACACAACCGCCTCCCGTCCTCCCGTCCTTTCGATTTGCCCTCCCCTCCATCTCCGACAACCCCGGCCCCAACCAGCCTTCTTTCCGGTGGCGTAGAAACGGGTTTGCTCGGGATCACGGTCTCAGAAAAGTTCTCCCGCTGCACCTTCCTCCACGTCCCCGAGAGCCGGTCCCCCGTTTTGCCTCTCCTGCGGACCCCGAGCCATCTCGCCCAGAACCTTGTAGCAGCAGCAGCATGCGCAATCGCGTGCCGCCGATTTCGACTTCCCTTTCTGGCCATCTTCCGCTCTCCTCCCCTATGGGGATACCTCGATTTCCTCTCCTCTAGCCCCTTCAGGTTCCGGGTCCGCGCTCGACGCGGCTACCTGATTGCGAGACTTCCGCGCGTTGATTGCGGGACTTCCGCGCGTTGATTGCCGAGATGAGAGCGGCGCCTGTTTTTCGCTACAATTTCAGGAGGGGGGAATTCGCTCCCGTTCACCCCACTCCTTGTCGTCGTCGCCGTCATTGTCGTTGTCAACGTTGTCGCGATTCCCGGCATCAAACCCTCTGGTTGCTAGAGGATGTCATGAGAAACGTCAAGCAGCTTGCGCTGAGTAGGAGGAACGCTGCCAGCCTGGCCATCTTATCAACCGAGATCGACGCAGCTCCTTAGGGCGACCATCCTCTACAGTACCGTGCCTCAGTGGGAGAAAGCGTCAAGTGTTCCCAAGTATCTAATAATACCAACGTATACAGTGGTTCCTAGGTACCAGGCACATTCCTCTCTGCCCGCCTGCTCACGGTCCAGGCATTTTTGTAAGTTGCTACGGCAAGTGGTTTAATAGGGGCCACTACTGGCAACAAACCGGACCGAGATGGATGAGTAACAGCACTCCCTTGATGACCGCACTGCACATGTGAGTCCGTCACGCTCACGCTGACTGCTGTGATCACCAACGCAATTCCCCTACATGCATATTGCGCGACCCATATAAAATATACATCGATTTGCTCGTGTAAAAGTTAAATCATATTGTACAGATCACGTAGAAAGAAATGGTGAAGAGAAGGGCCGGCGTAAACCAAAATCTTGGCTTTTGCAAATGCTCAAGAGTCAGAACAAACACACACATCGTACCCCAATAAGAAAAATAACCCCCCACGCAACATGCAGACCATAGCAAACTCGTCACAGGCAAATGGAGTTTTAATGTCCCTCCAATACCTCGAGGCTCCGGGCCTAAGCCTCCAAAGGTGAGGCGGTCGGAGTGGCCGTGGTTCCATTCCCCTGCTGCTGCTGCTGCTCCTGGGTGGTGGTGGTGGTAGTTGGCGAGAAGGTCGTCTCCGGCGGCAGCTGTGATTGTCCCCAAGGTTGTCCCTGCCCAGACACGGTCTTCTTGTTAGAGTGGTGCGTGCCGGCCACGACGCCGCCGACGATGCCACCGACGATGGAGAGGATGATGAGGGCGATCACTCCGATGCCCCACCACGTGCGGTACCACGGGACCTTCTTTACGACGGGCTCGTGACCGTTCGCCGAGTCCTCCTTGTGGGCATTGCCCGCCGCGCCGGGGCTGTATCCGAGCGTGGTGGGCCGGTTCGAGTCGGACGGTGCGCCGTTTGGCGGGTGGGGCGCGCGGCGATACCGGCCTTTGTCCAGCAGGCCGACATCGTATTCTTCCTATCGTATCGGACCCCCGAGAGTGGATGGGGAGGAAAAAAGGGGGAAATACGCTTAGATTCTTTCACGAAAGAGGAGGGAAAGCGGGGGAAATGCCAGTGGGGGGAAATGGGTGATAGTCGGGTTTGTTTCTCGGGTACGTACCGGTTTTGTTGCCCGTGTTGGGCCAGGCACGGAGGATAAAAGGGCATGATCGTAGGTTGGTGCAATAATATTGTTGGTGCGATAAGACATAGACATGGTTGTGAACGTGGCAGCAACCTCGATTCGCGCGCGCGCGCGGGAATAAAAGAGAACGAAGAATGAAGTCGAACTATCTACTGTATATAAGATTACTAGTACTGTACGTACCATAAGGTTTGTACTGAACCAGATGTATCACTGTCACGGTGTGAACGTGTGAACAACTGTAAGTTCTGGGCAAATTGGTGATGCCAAGGCAAGGGGGATCATGATCATGATTGCACCGGAGGTCCACTGGCAGGTGCGACCCGGGATAACCGGATGACCAATTCCTTATATCGTCTCATGGACAGCGGTCCAATCCGAGTGTGGTTGGAATTCATCTAAGAAAAAATTGCTACAGAGTGGCAGCCCAACCTATATATGCTATGAGAGCCAACATAGAATTGCCTTCTCGGTATATAGCCCTCCGTAGACCACAGTTCTTTCCTGATATGTATATAGAGCTATATGCAGAAATTAACAGAACTGAATGTACTATATCGACTACAAAGTGAACCCCGTGGCTACATGAGGTAGGTATGGACTCTATGGACTCTTGGTGTGCTGGTGGCAGGAGAATCCCTGTGGGTTAATGGAGGTGGAGGTGGAGGTGGATAGAAGTTGTTGTGAGGTGCAGGGTCAGGTGTGTCACCGTGTGTGTTGTTCTCCCTGGGTTAACTGAGTGTTAACTGGAGGCGTAGGGCGTGGGATGTCCTAGTACACTGTAACTAATTAAAGCATATTATACAGATCGCGTAGAAAGAAATGGTGAAGAGAAGAGCAAGCGCAGACCAAACTCCTGGCTTTTGAAAACATTCAAGAGTCAGAACAACACACTCATCGTACCTCAAAAAGACAAATAATCCCGTCATGCAACACGCAGACTATAGCAAACTCGTTACAGGCGGATGGAATTTTGATGGTCCTCGAACACCCCGAGGCTCCGGGCCTAAGCGCCTAAACCTCCATGATACCCATCGATGCCTCTCTAACGAAGGTTAATTTACGACGGGAAAACCCGCTGCTCCTCGATAGCAGTAGAGACGAAGGTTTACGACGAGAAAATCTCCTCAGTGGTAGGGGAGACAAAGGTTGATGACGAAGAAACCTCGGTGGTAGAGGAGACGAAGGTTCACGAGGGGGAAGCCTGCGACGATGGCAGTTGTTTTCCCTGCTCCTGGGGGGTGGTTGACGAGGGGGAAGCTTGCGACGGCACCTATTGTTGTCCCAGCCCGCTAGGCGTGCTCTTGTTGTTAGAGTGGTGCATGCCGGCCACGACGCCGCCAACGATGAAGATGATGAGGGCGATCACTCCTATGCCCCACCGCATGCGGTACCACGGGACCTTCTCAACGGCGGGCTTGTGCTCGTGGCCGTTCGCCGAGTCCTCTTTGGGGGGATTGCCCGCCGCGCCGGGGCTGTAGCCGAGCATTGTGGGACGGTTTGAGTCGGATGGTTTGCCGTTTGGCGGGGTGGGGGCGCGGCGATACCGGCCATCGTCCGGCAGGCTGACATCGTATGCTTGCTATCGTATCAGACACCGAGAGTGGATGTGGAGGAAAAGGAGGAAACGTGCTTAGATTTTTTTTCGAAGGAGGAGGGAAAGCGGAGGAAATGGATAATATGGGGGAGTGATAGTCGGGCTTCAGTGGTTTCTCGGGTACGTACCGGTATTGCTGCCTGTGTTGGGTAAGGCACGGATGATAAAATGGCATGATCATAGGTCGGTGGGGCGTTGTTACCGTGATCAGAGGACGTGATTGGCTGCAGTGGGCACAAGTCGGGAGGAGGTGTCTCCCTCCTCCTCTTTCCGTTTGACACATTCTCAGGGAAGGTGTAAACTACCTTCGTTGTTCTGGCCAGTCAATCTAGGTGTTTCGCATGCGTCTGTGGCTGCGTCAGCCACATTTCTTTTTGGGACTTGTGCAAACCATAAAATTGCATAAAAGTTTGAAGTGACAAGGCTGACCAGCCAGGTCCACATTTTCGCAGGTGCCATGCTTTTGTACTTGACCAGACAGTTCGAAAACCACAAAAAATATTAAACTTAATTTGCAATAATCCAAGTTATCTAGTAGATTATCTAATTACCACCTACTTAGGTTGTGGTTATCTTGACGCTTAGCAGCTAGCGTCCGTTTGCTGCGCTTCAAGCTTCAACAATTGGGCCATGGCTGTACTCACGTTCAGTTGGCATGAGAAGAAAGCCCGAAGAATGCGCCCATGTCCTCTTCTGGCGGCAAACAAAAACGAGTCATATCTCGGTCAGGCGGCTCCCAGTGCATACGTGGCACCAGCGCTGGGGATCAATCCTAAGATCCTAAGAGCCTACTGTAAGAGCTCGAGCGGCGAGTCGGCGCCAGGGCCACGACACTGCCCTAGCTCCCTCCTATATCTAGCAGCGCAGTGCGCGCGGCCTTGACCAACTTCCTCATAACATGCCTCTTCACAACATGGTCGACGAGTCCACGCTCGGGGTGCCACTCCTCACAGGAATCCTCGTCTTCCTTTCCATATTCATCATCTGGTGCAGAGGCGTGGATCCCCTGGTCAGTCACATATCTCCCCTCACTCCTTGATGATACTCAATTCTCATTAATTTACCAGCTCGATGCTATTCCCACTGTAGGATATTCTGATCCTATCCTCTCATACTTGTCTGCCTTCCGTTATAATCTCGTGAATGGAGCTCCCATGCTCATCAAAGGGTATCACCAGGTGAAGATTGACGCCCCGGCTCCCTGCATGAGCTGAATCTAGTGCGGTTTAGACCAAACCAGGTGTATTCAAGATCCCGTTTGTCCGGCGATGGGTAGTGCTGCCTTCGAGCCCCGAATTGATCGAAGACGTGAGGAAGGCACCCGACGACGTCTTGTCCATGCGCGAATCATTCAGGGAGGTACGTAAAACACACGCCTACTGGGACTACACCCATCGCAATCGTTCCAGTTTCTTCAGACCGAATATACCCTTCGGTTCTTGGACATGAATGATCCCTATCACAGAGACGTCATCCGTGTCAAATTGACGCGGGATGTGGCAACTACTTTTGACGAGGTCCAGGATGAGCTTCCTGGTGCTTTGAGAGACTGTATCCCAACGGTTGGTGAAGGTGTGTGTCACAAGTTCTGGGGGAGCATGCGGGATGTTCGATGTGCCGCGCAGAGTGGGTCAAGGTATCGATCATGCCGACTATCCAACGTCTGATTTGTCGAATCTCGAGTCGAGTATTCGTGGGTGCCCCTCTATGTGCGTGATAATTCCTCAGTTCGGTCGGTTAACCCATGCTGATGCCCAACAGGCCGAGATTATGATTATCAGACTCTGGCTTCGAGCACTACGATCAATGTTATTAAATCTGCTATTATAATCTCAATGTCTCCGAGAATTTTCAGACCGTACGTCTCCCGTCTACATCTCTGCGTCACTATTCTTCTGATATATATAACAAATCAGGATAGTCGCTCGGATTGTCTCCAAACACTCGTCCCATGTTCGGCAGACAATGGAGGCCATCAGACCTATCGTTGAGGAACGGTTTGCAAAAATGGAAGAATTTGGGGAGAACTGGGATGACGCCCCGGTTCGTCAAATTTTCTCGTCTGAGTTGGCACCTATTCATGGGATAGGAATACAGAACGATATGTTGATGATGCTGATGAAAGAAGCCAAAGGAGTAGAGAGATCGCTTGAAGGTCTGACTCGGCGATTGATCGTAGTCAACTTTGCATCTATTTTTTCAACGTCTCTGGTAGGCAACACCACGTCCTTGGAGCCCTACATTTGACCACTAATCACACATGCTGCAGACGTTTACACAAGTATTATACCGCCTCATAGGCCACCCCGAGTACATTGAACCGCTTCGCGAAGAGGTGGAAGCTGTGGTGGCAGAGGAAGGCTGGACTAAAGCTGGAATGGACAAGATGCACAAGATCGACAGCTTCGTTCGCGAGACCCAACGACTCGATGTTTTAGGCATCTGTTCGTCGACCGTCTCTCAATAACTCTTCAGGGTACTGATGCCTATCATGAAGTGGGGTTGGCTCGTGTCGCACTACGTCCATTCACGTTTTCCAACGGGGTGACAATCCCAGCGGGTACGCTGGTGGGCCTTCCGCTCCGTGCGATTCACACAGATGAAGAAATATACCCGGACCCTCATGAATTCGACGGATTTCGGTTCTCGAAGCTGCGTGAAAAGGAGGGCGATGCGGCGGCGGCGGCTAGGCATCAGGCGGTCGCTGTGTCTGGCGAATTTTTGACTTTTGGATTTGGGCGACACACCTGGTGAGTCGCCTCAGCATTATTATTCGTCCCTTGGTCACTAACGCGAAACGCCTTGCGCCTGTTACACAGCCCCGGGCGGTTTTTAGCGGCGAACGAAATCAAGGCGTTGCTCGCGCATATCCTAGTGACGTACGACGTCAAGTTTGAGGAGGGCAAAGGAGTCCCACCTGAGGACCGTTGGGCTCGCTTCGAAAACCCAGGAATGCGAACGTTTTGTTCAGGAAGCGTCAGCAGAAGTAGGGAGGATTGTGATACATGCATGCTCAGTTCCAACCTGGTTATCGTCGGTACGGAAATGCGATGAATAGATTTTACTTATACTTTGGTGCCCTAACCGTAACATTTTGGTAGTGCCTACTAAACAGTCCCTGTCGAATCGTCGCACTTATGGGGCACCGACAGGTGTTCAGAACCGAACTTGGTTCCATCGACCTTAACAAGCTCCTCAGGCAGTTTCCCCCCCGGGCCCCCTGCGCTTCGGTGTCCATTTTTCTTTCACCCCCTTACACTAACCTTCACTAGATTCTTCCATCGAGCTCGTGAAGATGTTAACCCTCATCTCGCCGACACGGACACCAACCACTTTCAATATCTATGTTTCTTCGGCGGAGCGCAATTGTCGCTTGCATTCCTTGATAGACGTCCAGATGAATGGACAAAAGGCAAGGTCGTCTGACTGATCCCTGCGCACTCTGAAGACACCTCCTCCAGCGCATCTCAATGGTTTTCCTCTTCGAAAAGAGGTAGTAGATAATGAATGATAAGGATAAGAGAAGCCTCACCGATGCCAGGTTGTCCTGTTATAACTGAATTGTCGTAAAATGCCCACAGTGCATGAGGCGCTCGATTTGAGAAATGTCCACCCGCTCTTTCATAGATGTATCAGTTGGTCGCCGCGATCCGCTCTACTCACAAAATGCTTGAATTCAACTATATGAAGTCCAAGTGTCCTTTCCCACCCCCCGGAAGAGCCTATTCCATGATCCACCAAGTGATAGCAATACACAACATATATGCAGCGTACAGTACATACAAAAAGTTCCTTCAGCTTATTCGCACACAATGATCTCTCGAAGTCGTCAAAAGTCATCTAACCAGATAAGTACCAAAAAGAAAAAAATCGCAGCAAAGTAGACACTCGTACAACGGATATATCAACGAATGGAGTTTAGTTTGGAGGGACTGTCTCTAATATCGCATTCCGATCTGGGTCAAGCATGTGAAGCAGTCGTCGCAATATCTCCAACCCCCCCGGTTCGTCCCACGTAGACTCCACAAGCGAGAGCTCGGACAGCTGAACGCCCATCGGCCTGCAATATAGCAGGAATATCAACAGGCTCTCCGTCACGTCCTCCACAAAGTCGATGTCTGCCGACTTCCAACGCGGCTCCGACAGGAGCGCGAGGACGTTCTTCCTGAGGTGAGGAACATCCGCCTCCGCGGGGCGCGCAAAGGCGTAGTGGATCCAGTTCCACAGGATCCGGGTGCTGAACGCGCTCCGGCTGACGATCACCCGTTGCAGGTTCCCAGAAAGGAAACTACGGCACGAGGCGGCCGCGCCGTCCGCGGTGTTCCGGAGCGTGCTGCTGGACGCTCCGTACGACGCGCTGACGAGGAGCTCCGCTGCGCCGTCGCCGAAATGCAAGGTTTTGAGGGAGGAAAGGCCGCAGAATAGGGATCGCCAGCAGCGGTGCGGGATCGCGGGTCGACGGCGGCTGTCCGGTTCCGTTCCGTACTCGACGAACAACTCCTGTACGGTTGGGCCACCCAGGGAAACGCAGAGCTCCTGTAGTCGATGGAAGGAAGAGACGGAGTAGGACGTGTGCAGGCCGTACAGACAACTGCGGTCGAGGCTGTGGATCTCGAGGCTGAACGGAACATCCAATGGGGGCCACGGCGACGGCGTAAGCCTGGCTCGGTTGGCGACGCCCAGATCCAGATGCTGGTACTCGAGGGTTCCCGCCTGAAATGGATGCCGTGCAAGGGCTCGGACGAACCCGCGGTCGTCTCGCGCATCAACGAAGAAAATCTCCCCCACAGGTAGGTGTCGAACTTGGACTCGTCGAGCTTGAGCTTCAAATGCTTCCGGACATTGGCTGGCATCGAAAGGCAACTGAGGAGAGCTGTCAACAGTTCGAGGTAGATGTCCTCGATGACCAGTAAAGACAAATTTTTCAGATTCACTGGCACGGTGACCCTGTCCGAGTGGGGGAGGTACGAATATCGCCGCGTGGGGGAGACCCTCAAAACTTCGAGCTGAGGCATTTGGCAAAGTGCAGAAAATAGGTGCTTCGCGCAGAAAGAGCCTGACACAGTAAACTCGGAAATAGTCTCAAGTACCCAGGATGGGAAGTTTACATGTAAACCTGAGCGTAAATGAAGACGGTGTAGTCGTGGCGCACTGCCGCCAAGTAGGGTCTCGGGAAGAATAAGGGAGGTGTCTCGTCGTTGGTCTTCACTTCCCGTGTCGACGTGAGGATACCTGGATTCGTCCCACAGACCAAGGCTTAAGGATGTAAGAGACATCGATCCGCCAAGAGAAACCAAGGTTCGAATCACGTCCGCCGTATTGCCCTCGAGGTGAAGATCCTCAATACGCAACGCGTGGGAAAGAACCTCCTCTATCACCTCCACGGGCAGGGTCGTCGAAAGTTTCGGAGCGGAACGTCGCCTCGTGCCAAAGCGGCGCCTCTTGGGTGGCTTCTTTGGGGGAGGCCCGACGTCGATGTTCACTTGTTTGGGCGCATTCGAGGATCTCTGCAAAAATGCGGCGACCCATTTTGGCGACAGGTCCGGAGTGATGATGGACCAGAGCTTCTTAAAGTCCAATGCGACCGCCCGCCAACGCTGACAAACGTACGTGATCGCGACCCAGCTTGGGGGATGTCTGGGTTTTCTCACGACGCGGTGCAGGTCGGACCACTCTACACAGAGGATGAAGATTGCATGAAGAATTTCGGCCGGAAGAGCGACGGCAACGTTTGTGGCGTTCAAGGAAATGACGGGACTGTGAGCACTTTCAACATGACGTTCAAAGTTCTGTGGCTTGAGCTTAGGACTCACGAGAGGGTACCGCGATGGCTTCTGAGTCGTCGGCTCCCCGAGTTCGGTGTTCGGTTTAACGACCTCTTTAATAGAAATGCGGGCTTCATGGCTCCAAGAGATCAAGTTCCGGGTATTCGCATCGAAATCTCTCGATGGCCTCGAAGGTCCGAGATAACAGAGAGCAGACAGCAGACAGCAGTAAACCCAAGGACAACCGTCCGCCGTGAGAATCCTGGGGTCCCGGGCCGGTGGGATGACCCTCCTTCCACGTGCCGTCACGGTGCAGCATCATCATTCCCTTCATGTGTCTCTGTGCACAAAAACGTGCGCAGTTGACAGCTTCGATTCAATGGACAAGAAAACAAACGATCAGATCATTGGAGAAGACTATGTGGCAATCGCAAAGTACTAGTGATAGACGTTTCAGAGCAGTAAAGTAAGGGTATCCATGTGCGCTTTCAGAGGGGCACTTGGTTAATATGCTGCATCCCAACGTTTCCAAACAGCGCCATCCGGTAACTCCAGCTCTCCAATTTAAAGTAGGCTCTCCAGTAGTTCCAACCAACGTGAATTTTGCAGGCCAGATGCCGATCCGTTGAGGATGAGCCTGCGCATCTTCATCTTCTCTGCACCTGTAATAACGCAAAGTCAAAGACTGGAGTTCGTTCTTCTGGCCGACCGACTCGTCGCCCTAGCATGTTATTCATTAGATGGCATCGTGGCCTTTCCAGTCTTCTCTTCCCAGGGCAGATGACAACCTCTAGATTAAAAAATCGAGCGAGATCATCCGCCGCAGGGCTGCGAGGATGTCCAAAAGTGGCTTTTGCTGTCTAGACACGAATGAGGTAAATCCGCCGGAGAGCCAGTGGGGTAGGACAGAATAATAGTTGGAACTGAGGTACAGGTCACGGATGGGTATGGATAGGCATCAGAGAATGTAGCGCTTCCACAACAGCGCTATCATTTCGGTCGTTGCGGAAGAGCCGTAATGAGCGCAGTCTCGTGGACTCGGCCGTTGACTCTGAGGTGGAAGTCCAGAGTGAAGGAAACTTGAAGGCAATAGCACGCCAGTGACAGAAGACATAGGTAACAGAGAGCCATGATGTTGCTTCTCGGGGCTATAGAGGCACGTATGATGGCGGAATACATAGAGCTCAGAAAAATCCAAATAAGGTTGGGCACAGAAGATAAAGAAGCTCAACAGGAAGGTCGAAGACAGTGTGCTGGGTATTGGATCGGGTAAGGAGTTCCCAAACCCTTTGACCATCGAAGCGCAGGATGAGAGCCTGCGTAAGGGCAAGGTAGTCGGCGTCTATTCCAATGACCGAGAGCTCAAAGCTGGGAAAAGGTTCTCGGTGGCCGAGTGCTTGCGACTCATCCAGGTGACTCTGGAATTCCACAGCTGGCTACGCTGAGCGGCAGTGCGTTTTTTTTTTTTGAAAAGCCGTTTTGGGTGCTGGAACCTTGACGCATTTCATAATTATGAAGCCTCACAAACCCCTCTGAAACCAGTCTCCTACAGTGTCGAGGAATGGGTTGGATGGCCGACGTGACGTGATAACGGTGATATGGGCAATGGAGGGTGCAGGGACTCGGACAGGCCGGGGAAGTGAAGGCTTGCCGTGACTTGAACATCGTCCCTTTCACCGCCACTCTACAGACTCACCAGCCACCCACCAAGGGGCAATACCGTCATCGTTTTCCGAGGGACATGGGCATAGGAGAGCTGGTGCTGGCGATACTCGTGGGAAATGAGAGGAGAAATAACCAACGTCGCGCCCGGGCCGTTTCTGCCAATGCTATCGTCCCCGTCAGGTCAAATCACAGAAGTCCTATACACATTCCAAAACTGCTAGTGGTTATAGTACCTGGACGCGCCTCCTGGCCCCTCAAAAGCCTCATAAGGCGGGCGACGTCGCCAGTACAGCCTGACCTACGCGCGCTGCGGGATACGGAGCGTACGTGGGGGGAGGCTTTAGGTGTGTCGAAGGGTCCGTTGAGGCCGAAATTACCAAAGGTAAAAGACGCCCAACAGGGAAAGGGCGCGCGCTTATCGTGCGCCGTTACAGCGGCTATGGATGTGTGTGGCGAGAACTTATGCCTCCTCACTCAACAGTGATCCGCGGTGATCTCAGAGTTATCCAAGTCAAGCTAGATTGACATTGTTAAACTCAGCGGCGGGGCCGAAAATAAATGATAGATACGGGACAGCAAGTGATATGCAATCATGAGGAGAGAGGTGCTTCTAAGAACCAAAATAAAATGTGCCGTGTGACCTGCGTGCTACTTACTACACTGTGTGAATGTCGAAAGACATGATATAGAATAAGGTATACATGGGCGGAGAAGAGAAGAAAGCGCAGAACCACCCCGACGCGAGGTACGCCTCACTCGCGCTGAGCATACGCATACCGTCGCCGCGAATGCGCGGCACTGCTTTCAGGCGGACGCGCGCGATAAACACGCACCTGTGCCCGCCCGCGCCCACGATGCCGAAGTCCATGCGCCAGCGACGCATGCCCCGGATTCAGCACCGGCTCGGACCCGGCGACCGACGCGGGCTCGTCGCGCATGCGAAAATATCGATCCATATCCTCCGCGTCGGACTCGCTCAGCGACGGTGACCCAGCCCCGACCCAGTCGTCATCCGCCTCCACTTCTTCACGCGCTGCCCCACCGTCCTGCGCCTTGGCGGCTGCGGCACCAAGCACGTGCGTGCGGCGCCGCCGCGCACGGGGTGGGGCGGGTTGTGGAGCAGGCGGCGCGGAGCGTGGGCCGGAGCGCACGGTAAAGTGGGAGGGGGAGCGCGTATACGGGGAGAGTGTATGGTTCGAGTGTACAAGCGTGGCGAGGGTAGAGAGAGCGCCGTGAAGCGCAGGGCGCAGTACAATCCGTGCGTCAGTGTCAGCGCCAGTGCCGGCGCTAACAGTCGCGCTGGTGATGGACCCGCGCCGCGTGCGCTCACGTGGTGTAGGTAGGAGGGCCTCCGTCGAGGGTGGGGTGGCCACTGAGTGCGTTTGTGTGTGCGAGCTTGATTCATGCGTGTAAAGACTTGACGGTGACACAGCGCGGCGGGGAGGTGAGTGGTAGAGTGGGGGCGTTGGCGCCTCGAACGAGTCGCGGTAATGCTGATACGTATGTACACTGGGGGGGCGGGCACGTTGGTCAAGAACCCCCAAGGGCGGAAAGTATGGGTTGTAAAGCGAATGTGGGCGGGGCGGGAAGTCGGCACGGGGCAACTGTGCTAGGGCGGCTTGTGTAAGGCGAGATGTCGACGCGAGACTTGCGGGGCGGGAGGTCATCGGATGGACCTGCGAATGCGCGTGGAAAACGCGTGGGCGCATGACAGTGCCACCGCCAACTGCTGGTACCGTCTCATACTCCACACCAGCACTTGTCCCTGCCAGGTTGTCGCCAAGCACAGATGGCTCAGGGGTGAAACCCGGCACGGAGCCTTGCCAATCGGCCATATCGAATGACGTGCTTTCATCGCCGACAGCATCGTCATCTTCGTCGGTACTTTCCTCCGCGAGATCCGCAAGGCCGCGGCCAGGATTCGCGAAGAGGCGTCCGAACGAGCGAAAAACAGATTTGATGGGAAGACCCTCGGGACGCAAGCCATAAGTCGGGTCGAAGTTTTCGATCTCGGGGAATGTGCTGTCGGACGAGTCCGGGAGTGGTGTAGGGTCGGGAGAATCCGAGCGACGAGTTCTGGACTGGACGGTTCCCGTAATCGACGGCCCTGAAGAGGCCCTCGCGCGAGGATAGACTGACCGCATTGCCATTCCAGATGCTGTTGTATATGCAATTGACGGCGGCATGGCGTTGGGCCGAGGGTGATGATGAAGAGTGCGGAGATCGGGTGCGGACATTGCCATGGTCACGGGTTCAGGCGAAGGCGGCGAGGCTGGGAACTTGGCAAGATAAGGAGCTTCAACCTTAGCCTTCACCCACTGCTGACTCAGTCGGTGGATAATTCCGGGGAGATCCTCACGGAACATTTGACGGAGCTGTCCCTCAATCTCGCGCTGGATGAAGGATTGAATGACAGCTATGGAATCAAACGTGCTGTCGATGTCCACGTTCTGAAGTGGGTCTGTCTTGAAGACCAAAGTGATGCCTTTTTGTTGAGAAACCACGAGGACGACGTAAGAGGACAGGCGGAAATGCGAAAGGCGCAGAAGCATGGGCACCACGAGGGGCTGCTTGGCGGCCAACATTCCACGAGAACCTGTCATGAGGTGAATGTCGGGCTGTTTGTGGTTCAGAGGATTTGCCTATGAGAAGGTTAGTAAATATGAACTCTCCCTCGTAAGTTAGCAGAAAAACCCTTCGACTACGGGCACTCTGAATGGCGCAGGCACGTAAACCAGAACGGAACACGCCTGGGATGGTGATGATGGGCGCAAAGCGCTTCCAGACAAAGCACACGGCGACTCAAAAAGACGAAACGACCCGAACAAGAGGGTCAACTGACAGAATACAACATCGGCCGGAGGGCCCTTTGGGATGATGGTGGATACACAGACATGATGTGCCAGCAGGAATGAACGAGTGGGGGAAGGGGGGAGTTACAGATATGAAGCATGGGACAACTCATACCTGGACTTTAGTCCTCAGGACAAGGTACGCATCACCCGTATAAGTGAGACGAAAGATTCCGCGAAATTGCTCCGTGGTGAGATCGCCGATGTCGCGAATTTCGAGCTCGGGGGGCTGGCACACGACCGGACGACAGTGATGAGCAGACAGAATGATGACGAGGGGGAACAGACAGACGCACCTGGGTGCCCATCTCTAATTCTACAACCTCGATCTTGTCGGCGATAACGGGTGGTTTGGGGCCCTTGTTGAGGGCCGCGTTGAGCATTTCGATAGCGTCGGCATGGAACTGGTCGGAGAAGCGGGGCCATTGGAACGAAAAGGACATTGCTGAAGTACAGGGTAGACGATGCAACTCTCATAGGAAGGAGGGAAAATCTTTTGCCGTCTAACAACGTCTGAAGTAAGCACAAGCGGCCATGGGTGGTGTGGTCGAGGTTGAGGGAGAGTATCCTCTCACGAGCCACGGCGCAGAGGCTGACGAGAAACGGCTGCTCCCTCTAGGCCCAATTGGCAAACTTCTCGGGAAAAAAATTATCCTCAGATTTACGGTTGTTTATCATGCCGGGGCCGGCCGTCAGCGCGTCAGCACTCGGCAACCGGCGTCTTGCTGGCTTTCTCACCCACGCTCTTTCATCATGCTCTTTCATCACCTTTGTATTCAACTCCATTAATGCCACCAACCCGCCGACTAGCAAAATCGTACCCCATGATCGCAGACCACTTACCTTCCAGGCGCACGCTTCGTCCTACCCGCAATGTCAGGTCTTCCGATATCAAAAGACAATCGTTGATTAAAGGCAGCCTATTATAATCTGCTCACAATACAGCATTACACACAACGACGACAACTACACAGATATGGTACATTATGCGCACGTTAAACATCGATTAAACAGCCCGGTTAAAGCGTCCATCCACTACGCAATGCTCTCTTATGGTTGGGTAAAGCCCCGTACGTGGCTATTTCCGTCTCCAGGTGAGAAGATCGCTGGATCGTACTCAGCCATGAGCGCAGCGCTTAGCGGGATCTCCGCAGGATACGATGGGAAGGGCACGTGGACCAGCGGAGAAATTTCCTTTTCCTCTGACCATGGCTTGTGTACCGCAACGGCAGCTGCAAAATACGCTGGATCGCTCGTCGGATTGAGGAGGTGGGGGGAAGATAGAGTTCAGGGTACACCAATCGCGGCTCGTCCTGAATCTCCTCTTTGACGAAAGGCAAGCTAGTCGAGGCTCTTTTGACATTGGCGTGGTGGCCCAGGGAAACGTCATACCCCGCCTTGGCGATATCGTGGTCGGCAGGGCTGAAGTACAATGGCATACGGATTGGCGGGAACTCGGACGGTAGCACGTCCTCTACGCCCAGTCTTACGAGTGGGCGCCAGGAGTACAAGATCGCTTGTACCATCTCTGCGGATGCGTCGGCGAGCCTTTGTTCTCCTGCGTTGGCCATCTCGCTAAGCCTAGCCTTCAGGAGTGTTAGCTGTCCATCTGTCATCTTGAGAAATCGACATTTCTCGTCGAGCGGTGGCCTCGGGTCGCTGGGTCGAGGGAACAACTCCTTGTACTCGTCTGGGAAATGGGATTTAAATCCACCACAGTTCTTGACGTGGCGCAGCATCGAGTCGCCTAGCTGGACTCTGGGCGAAGTTGAACAATACGTGATGCGCTTGGAAGACAACGACTTACCCTCCGTCACATCGAATGCTTAGGGGAAACGCAGGGCAAAGGTACCTTGGAAGCCACTGGCGTATTTCGGTGTCTAGGCTCTCTACATGATCTTGGGAGAATAACTGATGCCTACGGAGATTGCTGTTGTCGGGATCGCAGCTACTGTCGTAATAGGTTCCGGTCCAAAACGGAAGGCAGCAACGCCTGATTATTTCTACCTCCTCCCGTACCCTCACAGGTAATTCATTCTGTGGAGCGGATAGTAAGGACAACGCCTCAAAACATAAGGTGAAGATACTCACCAACAACTCCCACACAGGGATGGAGATGGCGTGGTGTTGCCAAGTGCCGTCGTGGCGGGATCTCAACCTCGATTTGGCTATCATTGCTATTTGATTTCTCCTTGCAACGTCTTCGGCCCTGGCCCGCTCTGTTGCGCTTCTACGATTCGGAGTGAGAGGCGATGGGCGGCCAGCTACGCCGCTAGACGCCCCATAGGCGTAATGCACATCTACGCGGACCATGGGAGGAGTTTTATGCGGTACGAAGGTAACGACAACGAGAAGAGGATAACAGGTGCTGACTTCTGTACGGTGAGTTGGCAGTGAGTTATATACCATGCGAAGAAGCGAGCACCAGCCACGAAACCAGTGCCGTACATGCCACACACAAAGAACACCGACGCGCGCCGCTTTGCGATGTATCGAACAATGAAAAATTGCCCACGCGCTATGGTCGATCAATTGTCTGGTAAGAGCCCAAGTGTTAGAAGGTTGTGGAGAGGGTCCAGTAGATCAGGCATCAGGCATCAGGACCCGGACAGACTCGGAGGAAGACGGTCTTCTCGGTTACTGAGAGAGAGGGGGGATCGAATTTACTCTTTGTGGAGATCGAAAACCTGGTGGGAGCACACTCCCTAGTTCGCTGATACATGCTTGCGATTGACAAAAATAGAGAAGACGGCCGCCTGGGCGGGTGGGCGACCCCCCTGGAATTTAGAATTCCCGTGCATTCAGAAGCAGCCCGTCACAGCTTCCAGACCATGGGAATCGGTGGTGTGTCGAATGTGTCGAAGGGACTTTTCATGGGCCGGGCGTGCGAAACGTCAGCAGAGTACGCTATTGGGGCTTGACTCTTGTGTAGGAACACGCTCCCTGGCCTCACATGAGTCACATCGGCCACTTGCTTCAAGTCACCAGTGCACCAGTGATCATCGATCATCTGTCACGGTGGGATCGGCGTCGGACGGCCCAAGTAGGCCCCACGTCTGGGTACAATTACAAGAATAGTGGGCCACAAGTGGTGTCTCAGGATGTCTTACCTGCGAACCAATGTCTCATCCCTTTTGTCTGGTAGGTCCCTGGAGAGTTATGTTCGTACCTTCGTCTTTCGACAGGACGACTCTAGTGCGCACCGCACTCACACCAACTCGATGGTCATTATTATAGGGACGGCCTCTTGCCCTTTGACGAAATCGGCGCGTCCGAAGCCGTACTAGTACACGAATTTACAAGGTGCCTACTACTCGCTCTGACGCGTGTCTCGAATCAGGAATTATGCACCAGTACTGTCACGACGCCATCTGACTCGATCTGGACCTGTGAGAAATCGTTTTCCTGAATTCGCGTCTTCAAGAATCAAGCTAGTAAGGCCGAATCGCTCTCGATGCAGCGATGCTAGATCGACTTAACATGATCGGAGCAGCTGCCGAGCATAGAGAACGAATGAGCCCTCATACTAACGTGCATCAGTGAAATCTCGCAGGCCAGACCTATCGACGAATTGAGTGCTCAATATCGCTCAATGGTTGGCCCAATTGAACCGTAGAGTCACGTACATCGCCGTGAAGCATGATGCATACAGTACTACAGTGCTGTAGTGGTACAGGATATAGTATTAGTCATCGCATCACGTTCACACGCTACACCGCACTACCCTGAGCACTACAGTACAGAACCTTCTGGTGGGATGAGAGACCTTTTGTGACGGCGGTTTCCCACTCAGCGCTCCAGTTCCACAACAGAATAACGAGCCTAGCCGCGGAGAGAACAATGGCACATCTCGCTTACCCATTTCCACTGGCATATTCTGAAACCGAGCAGGACAAAGTGCCCTCGGAGCCTGCATGTCATGATATGTCCAAGGATATGCCAGCCCAGCTCCGAGATGCCTCGAGTCCAGCCGGCAATCAGCATCTTTGGTGATTGCGCCGATAGACTCCAATGACCCAACCCTAAAGCTTCTGAATTGAGAGTGTTACAAAGGAGATCATTTATTTTTCTTACCGCGGCCCGCGTGCCACGGGCGGCGCCCGGATCTCCTCCCTCGCTGCAGCATGTCGGACGAAATTACTCTGAGGGGGTCATTTCTTGCGGGGTTTTGTGTCGTGGTCTCTCTCTTCATCGGCTGGTACTTGAAGGGCGATCCATTGGTCAGCCCCTAGTTCCATTGTCTCATTCACAGTGTATCTGATATCTGATCAACATGCGTCGTGTCCGCAGCTCAACGCCATCCCAACAGTGGGATTTTCTGACCGAATTCTCTCGTACTTCTCCGCTCTCCAATTCAACTTTGATGGCGTTCGCATGCTCAAAGAAGGCTACGAAAAAGTGAATTGCCTTCCCCCAAAACTTGTGTAGCCGTTCCCTTGACAACGCTGACTATGCTCCTACTTTTAGACGAGACCAGGTTTATTCAAAATTGCCAATTTTCGGAGATGGATGGTGCTGGCTGCTGGACCTGAACTCATTGAAGATGTCAGGAAGGCACCGGATAACATCTTGTCTATGAACGAACCAATGTTTGAGGTACGTATAGTGTGAACTGAACATGCTGAGCCCATACTCACACCAAGATTATGATAGTTCGTTCAACCTGAATACACACTGGACTTGTTGGATCTTAGCGACCAATACCACGTAGATGTGATTCGTTCAAAATTGACACGTAATATTGCAGTCACGTTCAAGGAGGTACGCGAAGAGCTCATCAGCGCTCTGGATGACTGGATTCCGACGCAGGATGATAGTACGTGAGTAACTTGAGGGCAAGTAAATCATAGTTCACAAAGGACGCAGAGTGGGTCAAGGTCCCGATCCTAGAGACCGTTCAACGAGTAATCTGTCGCGCCACGAATCGCGTTTTTGTCGGGGTTCCTTTATGTTCGTAATCTCGCTCCAGTCCCTTCAATTCTTTGGCGATCTGTGCTGATCGTTTTTTCCAGGTCGGGATCGTGACTACCAGACTCTGAACTTGACCTTTGCGGTCAACGTTATAAAGTTTGGCGTAATCATCAGCATGTTTCCCAAGCCACTCAGGCTGTGCGTTGTCGTCTCTATCTGTGTCTCCTATCTCTGAGGTCTACTTGAGTGTTGTTTCGCGCATGCTATCGAGCCTTCCGTCCCAGATCCGACAGGAGACGGAATTTATCAGACCCATAGTTGAAGAACGGTTCGCGAAGATGGAGGAGTTCGGGGATGACTGGGATGATAAGCCGGTATGTCAGTTATCGTACTGGACAATTTTCATGTCACGCGTTGGGACTACAGAACGACGTACTCATGTGGCTCATGGAAGAGGCCAAGGGTGTAGAGAAGTCCCTCGAAGGTTTGGCACGGCGATTGCTCTTGATCAACTTTGCGGGTATCCATTCGAGTTCTCTAGTCAGCGATATTTCCTCCTCGCTCCTTACAACACCCCTAATCGATCACATACTCATAGACGTTCACACAAACACTGTATCGTCTTCTCGCTAACCCTCAGTATATCGAACCTCTCCGCCAAGAGGTCGAGGCTGTGATAGCAGAAGAAGGCTGGACGAAAGCAGGAGTGGACAAGATGCATAAGATCGACAGTCTCTTGAGGGAAACCCAGCGAGTTGATGGTCTAGGCTTCCGTTCGTTGAATTCCTTACCCAGCATGCTAAAGTACAGACTGCTGATGTGCGCTACCCTCCCATCCCAGTGGCTATGAGCCGTCTCGCGCTGCGACCATTCACATTTTCCAACGGCATGACCATTCCCGCGGGCACGCTCGTCGCCATCCCTGCGAGCGCTGCTCATACAGACGAAAGGACCTTTCCGAATCCCAACGAATTTGACGGCTTTCGCTTTTCGAAGCTCCGCGAGAGCGATGAGGATACCGTCACAGGTAAACACCAGGCTTTCTCTCCGTCTAGCGAGCAGTTGTCCTGGGGACTGGGGCGACACACATGGTGAGCCTTGCTGTACGCGATTCACCATCCCTGGAGTAACCGCCATTCTTTGCTATCAGTCCAGGACGGTTCTTTGCGGTCAATGAAATCAAAGCCCTGCTTGCCCATATCGTTGTGACGTATGATATCAAGTTTGAGGAAGGCAAGGGGTTCCCGCCCGACCGTTGCATCGCCGCATTGCGCATCCCAGGGACCGCAAATGTAATGTTCAGGGCACGGCAGAAGTGAGATTCCTTTGCTGGCCATCCACTCGCAGACCGGTATGCTCGGCTTCGATCCCTAAGTATCTGTCGGCGGAATTTATGACTGACTGTGACCTGTTCGCGTTTCGCGCAAGCAGTTCGGCGTTGTAGTGTATGTTACGTACGTATGGAAAGGTTCGTAGAGGGCTGTGCCCTCTTGGTTTAGCGCCGTATAATACGTACCAGTGTTTGGCCAAAGTCCCGCTTGTTCTTGGACACTAGCATATGAAATATTCCGGTGAGACCGATTACTGCATTGTTCACCTTATCCCGGCCTCAGACGAGCTGGTGCCGGTCCGCCGCAACATGTTATCGCGTTATGTGTCGCGCGCTCAGCCGCCATCTGGAAATTAAGAGGTTCATATAATGTACGATACAGATCTTTGAGCACTGTGCAAGTAGTCAAACAAGTGCTTCCAGGAGCAGCACATGTTCCTGCCCATCGAGTTCATCAAGGCCGGGGCTCAGTGCAGTCTAGCTGGTCTGGCGGTCGCGCTTGCAACGGCAATTTCATGATTCAAAGCTCGGCTGGTTCACGCGAATCCGGAAGTAGCACTCCTCTTAGATCTGCACCATCGTCTAGCGTTGTTCTCCCAAGGAAAAAGACCGCATAAAAAATCATTCTTTCATCATCCCACGGACCCATGTCAGGTAGCGAGAGCCCCGGTGACGCACCCTCCTTACACCACACCAGCTCACCGAGGGGGCACAAGCAGCGCCGCCCCTCCACCCGTCGTCATCCAGACCCTGCCACAGTCGCACACACAGTGGCGCATGCGCAGCCAAACAGCCGCACAAGTACGGCGCCGTCCGAGTCCCAAACCGTCCTATTCCGCGCGGCGGCCCGCCGGTCCTCTTCGCCGTCCTAATCGCGGGCCTCCTGGTCGAGCTACGCGCGCGCGTCGCCTCGCCGCCAGCGCCAGCGCTGCCGCCCGGCGTCGCCGTCTCGATGCGTGGCAACACGGCCATGCAGTGCGCGCTCGTATGGGCGGAGAGCCATTGGCCCGGCCCGTGGGCGCTCCCTGTGCTTTGTGCGGGTACGCTTGGCGCGCTGCGCGTGGTCATATGGGCCGGTGCGGCTTTGCTGGGCCAGTTTGGGGAGCGTGTGGTGGACGCGTCGGATGCTGCACGGGTCAAGGTCGGTCGGTGGGAGGATGGCGGAGCGTGTCGGGCAGCGAATTGTTGGCGGGAATGTTCACGTGACGGCAGTCCCAGCCGAACCGACCGCACAGCGAATTAAATGACATGTCCAATGACCATCGTCATCACCTGTCTGCCCAATTATCATTTATCGCATGTGAATACATACATGCCTCACGGGTAACATTTAGTACTGTTGAACTGAAGATCTAAACAGCGGCAATCAGGTAATCAGGCGTTACTGTAATCAAATTTCATTCAACAAATTCTAGTCTGTCGACCACTCCTGTGCATCTTTGGACTGTTTCTTCAATTGTGCAGCTACTGGATACCGCATCCTTTTACCCATCTTGCCCATGTGCACGATAAGACATAAATGACCATACGCCAGCCCCAATATGGGCTCATTCCCATATGCTAGATACGGGCTCGACAGGCAGTTGAACTTCGTTACTGGAGTAACCCACTCCACTGCCGTAACATCATCGCCTCCGTACCGGACAGTAATGCCCTTTAGGCTGCGTATCAACTTGACCGGGTTCCGAAGATTGATACCGCCAAAGTCGAGTACCCGGTCGATGAGCCCAGCATCTTCGTCGGACTCATAATATAGATACAACGCAGGCTTGAACCCAAGCGAGCGGACGGCCCGGTACAGAGCTGCGTCGCTCCCCTTGAGCAGACCGTGGACCCTATAGAGATCGTCCTTGATCTGGTACACGTGCTGCAGCCCAAACCCGAGGACGCCGCCGCGAGGGAGGAATTTCGGATTCTCGAGGAGGGCCTCGAATGCGGCACAGATACTACGCTCGCTCGCCGATTGCAGAGGGGGAGGAGGCTCCGAGGCGTACCCATCGTCGTCATAGTGGAGCTTGTACGTCAATGTGATACGATGGCCAGACACCACGGGTGCGACCTCGTGCTCGACGTCGCTGAAAAAGGCGGCATAGCCAATCGAAGACGGCGGTGCGGTTGAAAGCTCCGCGGCAGAGTCAATTGTCCATTCTTTCCCGTGGTGCCTTATGAGCAGAGCTCCACCCTCGTGCGGCGTCGGAAAGACAAGCACGAGCGATCCGAACATCTCTTTGCTGCAGGGGATATCAACATGCGGCTTGGAGAATGAGCCTTTGCCTGGGGTGGCAACTTGAACTCTCCCAAGTTAAGACGAGATGACGTGACGAGGCACGTACCGTAAAAGTTGAGCTCGTGTAGCCCGACGGTTAACTCGCGTTCCGCGTCATAACCATGGAGAAGGCAATCGCTCACGATCTTGGCAATATCGGTATGACCATATCCCAACGGAGTGGAGAAAAGGTCTGGGTCCATTTTTGCAGTCTTGTGGTAAGTCTCGTCCATCATGGCTTCGTCGTTGCGGTTGAATGTGGCAGGTTGACAGGCCTGAGCAAGCTGCTCCAACTCGCCCGAGGTAGCATTCGTGAAGTTGACATGCCTTTGGAATTGAAAGAGAGTTAGTGAGCGGCCTTCCTCCTAGACGCGTGGTGCTCTCAAACCTGGCAGCGTGATCTTCTCTCGCAGTTTTGTAGAAGAGAGAAAGATGGGTAGCTGGAAGCTGGAATGTCCCGCTCACAAAGGGCCGCGTGTTGGTGATTGTCTCTTGTAGAGGAAGAAGTAATGGCTTCAAATGGCCCATTGCCTTGCCCATTGCATCAATCAACTATCGCGGTCGTTAATTATCAAGAGCTGTTGGGAATGGAAAAACCAGCTTTCGCGTAAGGATAAGTCAGCCTCTTGCATCCCTGAAGGATAGGGGCGCGCCATTAACGCATACCGTCGTCACTCGTCACCTCGTCACCAAGTGCATGCACCACCACCGAAGCACGTGATCATATTAACGTCAGAGAAGGCTTCCCCGCGCAGTGCTTTGTGCGGGCGCCCTCAGGGCGCTGCGGCCATTTGTGCCGGTGAGATTTCACTGAGCCGGTTTGGGGGACGTGTAGACCCGTTGGATGCTGCACGGGTCAAGGTCGGTCGGTGGGGTTGGGCGGGAGTGGCGGGAATGTTCACGTGATGGCGTTCTACGCCAGCCCGGGCCACGGTTGGCCGAAATTCTCACGTAAGACCATCGTCATTACTGTAATCCTCTAAACAACGGGCATCAGGTAATTAGGACTCATATCAGTTATTCAACGAATGCTAGTCTGTCGACCATTCCAGCAACGCTAATCTTCCGAGAAGGGCGGTGACCGTCAGGTGTGGAGAAGGGTCGGGAGAACCGCCCGAGGCGTTCCTCCTCAGCGCACTGTGCAGCGTAGCGGACTCTGGCGACAACGATCGCTCCGGAAACTCCCGTGAAGGGTACAGATCGTGAGGCCAAAAGCCTTCAACCCAGGGATGACGGAGTCAACAAACGGACGGTTGGGGTGACCAGCGAAGGAGCCATGCGAAGTGGTTGATGTTAAGGGGGGCCACAACGCCGAACAGGTCACTGTGATGAGACAAGGTAAAAACAGTAACAGGGTGGTCGAGAATGGAGGACAGAGGGCAACGGGTCTGCATGTTCGGAAGCCGACGCGCCCGGGGCAATGTAACGAGATGACACAACGCATCATCCCCGGGAATCCGCGCGCGAACTGCGGAATTTTATTTACGTTGAGCAGTGCCCCCGCCGTTGGTCCCCACCGTCACCGCAGTTGGCGACGGTGTGCCCTCGCTTCATGCATCAAAGGCAAAGTGTGCCGGAAACGGCAAGACCCACCGTCACGGCAGGTTGCAAAGTTGAACCGCGGCAGATTTCTACTGGGCGCGGCCCTCCTCCCCTTACCATGCCTGTAATTGTTGACGATGGCCAGGCACCGGTCCGCGAAGTCGACGGCGAACACACGCGGTCGCTCAACGGCGATTGCCAGTCGGTTGCCTCCCGTTGGGCTGATTGAGGTAGGGTGCGCAAAAATATGCGGTCTGGTAGGGGCCGGGGGACGATTGACAGTGGAGCCCAGCGGGCATGTGCGAGTGACGCGTGGCGCGGGCAGAGAGTGGGCAGAGCCGGGAGAGCAAGGGGCTCCGATTAGACTACATTTAAAACAGATTACGATTAGACACATCAGGCACCGAGAAGGTGTCCTGATGCATAGTCTGGCCACCTTTCCCCTTCATCTTCCCACTCTTTTTCAAGTGTTGTATATTGCGTCCTTCCACCCGCCTCACCTATCTGCACAATAAGACATAGATTGCCGTAAGCCAGCTCCAATGTCGCCTGGTTCCCATATGCCAGATATGTGCTCGACAGGCAGTTGAATGTCGTTACTGGAGTAACCCAGTCCACTGGCGTAACATCATCGCCTTCGTGCAGGACGGTAATCGCCCCTTGGCGGCGTACGGAGTTGACCATGTCCCAAACATCTTCACAGCCCTCGAAGTCAGGTACGTGGTCGATGAGCGCAGCATCGTCATCGTACTCATAGTACAAGTACAGCGCAGGCTCGAACCCAAGCGAGCGGACGGCCCGGTACAGAGCTGCATCGCTCCCCTTGAGAGACCGTAGACGTGCTTGAGATGGTCCTTGAACTGGTACACATGCTGCAGCCCAAACCCCAGGACGCCGCCTTCAGGGAGGAATTCCGGGTTCTCAAGGAGCGCCTCGAATGCAGCACAGATACTGCGCTCCATCGCCGGTGGCAGAGGGGGAGCAGGTTCCGAGACCGAGGTCATCACAGGGGCGCGCCCATCGTCGTCAAAGTGGAGGTTGTACGTCAATGTAATACGATGGCCAGACACCACGGGTGCGACTTCGTACTCGACGTCGTTAGTAAATGCGGCATAGCCGATCGAAGACGGCGGTGCGGTTGAAAGCTCCGCGGCAGAGTCAATTGTCCATTCTTTCCCGCCATGCCTGATGAGCAGAGTTCCACCCTCGTGCGGCGTCGGAAAGACAAGCACGAGAGACCCAAACATCTTTTCACCGCGGGGGGAATCGACGTGCGGCTTGAAGGATGAACCTTTGCCTGGGGCGGCAACTTGGGCTCTCCCAAGTTAAGACGAGATGATGTGACGAGGCACGTACCATGAAAGTTGAGCTTGCATAGCTCGATCTTTAACTCGCGTTCCGAGTCATGTCCATGGAGAAGGCAATCGCGCACGATCCTTAGAACATCGGTATGACCATATCCCAACGGAGTGGAGAAAAGGTCTGGATCCATTTTTGCAGCCTTGCGGCCAAATGTGGCAGGTTGGCAGGCCGAGAAAGCTGCTCTAACTCGTCCGAGGTAGCATTCGTGAAGTTGACATGCCTTTGGGATTGAAAGAAAGTTAGCGAGCGGCCTTCCTCCAAGACACATGGTGTTCTCAAACCTGGCAGCGTGATCTTCTCTCGCAATTTTGTAGAAGAGAGAAAGATGGGTAGCTGGAAGCTGGAATGTCCCGCTCACAAAGGGCCGCGTGTCGGCGATTGCCTCTCGTAGAGGAGGAAGTAAATGCTGCAAATGACTCATTGCATCGGTCAACTATCGCGGTGGTAGATTATCAAGAGCTGCTGAAAACAGTAGTACTAGTGTTCGCCAGCTTTCGCGTTTCGTGATTCTCTAATCTAGCCACTAGTAGAGAGGAAGAAGGAAGGATCAGTTAGCCTCCTGAAGGACAGGGGCGCGCCATTAAGTTAAGTTACTAACGCCGGCAGAAGTCACCTCCGCTCGATATTGGCACCACGTGCGATGCACGTGATCATACGTACGTCATCAGACGGCGAGCATCGACTTTATGTCCCACACCCACACAATTGAGCAACAGCACGAGCACAGCTAGTCTATTCAGTACCATAACAGTGAAAAAAAGAGTATAGAAAGGAAAGTGTGAGTATCATTAAGACGTGACATGGCCGATCAATTTAACTAGCATTAACTCTATGTATAATACGTGGCGATCAGAGAGTGGGAGGGGCAGGAGTAGAATACCGGAATACAGGGTGGATAACCGACGGGCCGTCGTCTGCGGGTGAATACCTCCTTCCTCTCCATACACGCCGTCCCAATCGAATTTGACGGGAGTCGCGGCGTTCCTGTACAATCCTCGTATATATCCCGGGGTGGCGGTATCATTCCAGGAGCTATCACGGTCGCCAGCTTTGAAATGGACCCATGATCCCGGGGCGAGTCCGAGCTGGTACAGCGTCGA
Organism: Russula brevipes; assembly: GCA_022496215.1. NCBI lineage: Eukaryota > Fungi > Basidiomycota > Agaricomycetes > Russulales > Russulaceae > Russula > Russula brevipes. The sequence continues at coordinate 21,033 of WTXF01000156.1, read as the reverse complement.
ATCGATGACTCGCTCGATGTCCGCGTCCCGGGCGGCAGCCGTTCGCTTCGCTATGGCGGCGTTCGACAGGCGCTTGCCGATATCAATCCAGTATTGGAACTCTGGCCAATGGGGGCGTATCCGGGGCGAATTATATGACGCACGATTGCGTAGTACATCCTATTGACGATGTCCTCCAGGTGGCCCTATGTGACGCATGACGGGGAAGGGGTGAGGGCGGGTCGGTTGCAGTGGAAAGGAGAACAACCTACCAGGTCGTCGGGCTTTTCCGTTAATGTAAAAGCGATAGCGATCAAGCCCTTGTTGAACTCTTGAAATTGAGGTACCGGGCCTGTCGGCGGTTCCTTGGATTCCTTGAAATCCTCAAGAGAGTCCCACACGGAGCTACCAGAGCTTCCGGAGGACGAAGAGCTGTGACCGGCAGAACCGGTGTCGCTTTGACTGCCCGCGGCGGAGGCGTGTTTTTTCCTGGCAGGGCCCGCACGCTTGGCTGGTGTCCTGCAGTTTTGGCTAGCCGCCATGGGCGATATTACGAATAGGGACGTACCTCTGGGAGTGCCTTGACCGTTCGAGGCGAAGACGGGTTTATTGGGAGAGTAGGCCGCGATGCGGGCTGACCTCCTGGGGTGTGAGCTAGTTGCCATGGGGGATAGTGAGCGCAGGATAACCTCGGTGAGACAGACCGCAAATGGGATTGGAAAGCTCGCTCAGAGGCAGATGGATTTAAATATACGCTACTGTCAAAGCACGGCGCTGTGGTCGCTGGGGCACTGCGGCCACGGCAGACATTGCGATTTTCAGCGTACAATGCATCTCGTCAAGGAAGAGTTCCACAATGCTGCTGAAGGTGGACGCGTCGTCGTCTCCCGTGGTTGGATAAATGTCGCGTAATGACGTCTCAAAATCACCGAAGCGGTGGGAGTTTACCACATTGAAAATGAGTGGCATGGGGATTGAACAATGTCGAAGCACAGCCTATTAATCGGGGTCTGTGAGATGAATCCGAGACGCGCATTGTCCATCGGTGGTCCAATTGATGTGGCTACTGTGGATCATGTTATGGCAGCAACTTGATAAACCGCAGAGCGCCACGATCAAGAGAAGAAATGCAATCCCGGCTGTCCCAACAGATAAAGGAAGAGCACGCGCCAAGTTAATGAAACCCTTTTTTGTTGGCTAAAGTAGCAGACTGTAGTAGAGGGATGAGGCCAATGAGGTCGATGAGAACCACAAGACCGCACTGTATACGAATACACTTTTGATAGCAATTCTGTTCTTGATTAAGGCGGATGTACGTCTCGTGCAAATGTCGCTGCTACTAACAAAGGAAAAACCAGCGTGGCGTCCGCAAATACCTAATAAAATGTTGTGAGTCAATGGGAAATGCGGGAAAAACGTCGGGGCACGCCTTGACTGATTCAGAACCTGCGCGGATCTTCCCCCATGAAATGGCCTCGTCCGGTCGCGCGCCGGAGTCGGAACCGTCGAATTCTTGGCCAGTGTTCTGTGGCACAGATTGAACAGCAGGAGAATTACGTAGGGGTGAGGCGTACGATGTACACAGAATAGTCGGCGCCATTACGCTAGGCCACTGTCAGGATCGACCATTCTGGGAGGACGGATGGTGCGTACTATTAGCATTGCATTTGCGATCTGGTGCTTGCAGACACCTCCCCCGAGGATGATCATACCCGCCTTCACGGAGGTACGAGCGAGTTCGTTCAGGGCTCGGATGTCACCAACAATGTCCAAAATTAGACCGGGCGACTTGAACGAATGGAAATAAACCATATCCCCAATGGAGCCATCCGTCAAAGCAGGACAGAAAACGGGAATATCGTTCTACGCAAGCTCAGGGGCGGGGGCGCGCTGGGAGAAACGGTCGTATTCACTTTATATGCCCAGTAGTAAACAGACTCTTCGTTGTCAATCTCCTTCCCCAGGCGACGGATGAACGCACTCGGTGTCCATATACGGCCACCAGCCTTCTGCTCCGCAAGCATCGTGTCCAATATCGGGGTTAGCCAGTCCTCGAATTTGCAGTAGTTGTCGTTCGGCACGATGAGATTACCGATGCGGTTCATGCCGCGTCTACGCAAGTCCGCTCCATCTAGGCAAAAATCTGCGAGATATGTTTTTCCAAGGCACTTGATGAAGTCTTCCTCGATACCGCCAGCAGTGGTGACGATGCACGCGACGTGCTTGTGCTTCACAAGGTGTAAAATGACTTCGCGAAGGCCTGAAGATATGAGATTCGAAGTATAGCCGAGAAATATGTTACAGCGCGTTTGGGCGCGAACTTGGGGGTCAGAGAGCAGCTCCGATTCATCAGCAGGAATGGGCTCATCGGAGAGACGCCAGCGACGCTGAGATGGGGTCGTTGGTGCGGCGAGATATATATCGAGGAGAGCGAGGCGCCCACCATTTTGTTCACGATGTTGATCGCTCTGCCGAGGCTGTTTGCTTGGAAACCGATTCGCTCGTATGACCCGAGCAGAGATTCCAGCGTGGGACGCTCGTCAAAGTTGGGGCCTTGGACTGCAACGGCCTCATCTGGTACAGGTTCTGAATGTTGAAGGATAGCTTCGGAGACGTCCTTTGGTATCGAAGAAGACATGGATGGCGAGGAGATAATTGCGTGCGGCGACTCGAACACGGCGCGGCGCGTCCCACTGCCGAGCCTGGCTGGGCTGCGAGCGCCCATTAGCATTTATCATCTTCACGCCCACACCCAACCACCCCCGCGTCACCCACCCCTTCCTCGGCTGCTCAGCACGCAAGTAAAGGGCTCCGGGTGTTCATGGCAATGCATGGTGATCAGTCATCTCGCTCAGGTCAACACGTAGAACTCCCCACTTCGATGCACGCAAACGTTGGCGACGGCGACAAGTCTGTCGTTAGTCGTAATGGCGCAGCAGCAAACGGCCACGCTCGCACGGGTTCAAACAAGTCATCCGACGGCTTGAGCTCAGATGCCATCAAAATCGAATCGAGCTTGCAGGAAGAGGAGGAAAAGGCAGATGATCAGTCGGGTACTCGCAGCGTCTCAAGCGATGACGCGGAGGGTCTACAGGGCATGCCGTTGAGCAATGACAAGCCCAATGTGTGTTTTCTCCACCTTCCATTGTCACTTGAACATTAGGGGGCTCAGGAAGACTTTCAGGGTACTCATATCGTAAATGAACACCTAGCGCCCAGCGACAGCGACCCAGGTCACGATACAACCGGGCAGCAGTCTGAGCCTGTTGTGCCTCCGACACCCGACGTGAGTGCTTATTTCTTCCTCCGAGCACTATTGTTCTCAGAGAGAATCCCAGACCGCCAAGCCGAAGCCGAAGCCGCTCTCCCTTCCCCTTCCTGACACCCCTACCTCTCCTGTTTCGCCCCCTACTCCTCCCGAGAAGGCTGCCGTACCCGTCGTACCTTCGACCCTACGTAGAGAAAGTCTGCCTCGGCTGCAGTCCAATGGCACCGCAGGATCACCATCCCTGTCCATGAACTCCTTGCCTTCCGCACCCTCTCCTGCGGCAACAACGCACCGACGTTCGCTGACAATTCCCAGGAGAAGTCCCGTTTCTTCAGTTCTTATCACTTCTGCCCTCGAGATGATCGTCGCATCGCGCGAGGCCAAGAAGTCCACACCACTTCGCGAGAGCGCGCAAAAAGCGCTCGAGTTGGTCCGTGCGGATCTGGCCGGGGAGCAACCCCGCGAAATATTCGAACCTCTCCACCTTGCGTGTGAGACGCGCTCTGAGAAGTTGATGATCGCCTCGCTAGACTGCATCACCAAGCTCATCTCTCATTCGTTCTTCGTTGACGAGTCTTCGCCACATCTCGCTTCGCTACCATCCCCTCCTCCGTCGCCGGGACCAGGCCGTCGAGACTCTCATTCAAGCGTGCCTGAACCCTCGCTCGTCGATCTTGTCGTACATACGGTCACATCTTGCCATACCGAGACCGCACCAGATGCCGTCTCTCTGCAAGTCGTCAGAGCATTACTCGCATTGGTGCTCTCGCCAACTATCCACGTTCACCAGAGTGCGCTTCTGAAGGCGGTGCGGACTGTGTATAATATCTTTCTTATGAGCAACGACCCTGTCAACCAAACGGTCGCTCAAGGTGGCCTCACGCAAATGGTGAACCAGGTATTTGCTCGCTGCAAAACAGTAACGCCATTTGGGACTACGGACCGTGAAAGCGTCTCAGACTCGGGTATAAGTATAAGCGGGATTTCATCAAGGCGTAGCTCTGTCGCCCCATCAACACCAGACGCTCCTGCACCATCGTTGCCTGCGGGAGACACCACCTCGGAAGCGGAAGGGGACACCTCTCAGGAGGCAGACGATGAGCAAAGTTCCCCCGTTTCCCCGTCGGCTGAGGCCTCGAAGACATCCCCCGTGCATTCGTGAGTGGCACCTCTAACTTGCTGATCCTACGCGTAACCTTGATCACAGAGAACATTCCGGGGACGAGAAATTGCACGTAAATGGCTCAAGCAACAGCAACCATCGACCTTTGTCCACGAAGGATCTCTTCCTCAAGGACGCATTCTTGGTGTTCCGCGCAATGTGTAAACTTACAATGAAGCCACTTAATACCGAAAGGTACGCATATGATTTCCTCTACATCCTTCCCTGTACTCCATGACCGATTGGCCGTTCCAGTGAACGCGACCTCAAATCGCACGGCATGCGCTCGAAGCTGTTGTCGTTGCATATGGTTCTGATCATCCTAAGTTCTCATATGGACGTCGTGGCTTCCCCAACATCCATTATCTACTCCTCCAGCTCTCACGAGGCAAGCTCATTCATACAAATGTCGAATCAATACCTTTGCCTGTGCCTCAGCCGGAACGCTGTTAGCCCTGTGCCTCAAGTCTTCGAAATAAGTGTCGAAATATTCTGGCGCACCCTATCGGGTCTGCGCGCCAAGCTGAAGAAGGAGATCGAAGTTTTGTTTCATGAAATTTTCATCCCAATTTTGGAAATGAAGACCTCTACGTTGAAGCAGAAATCGGCTATTCTCTCAATGCTCTCGAGGCTTTGTCAAGACCCACAGGCGCTCGTGGACATCTATATCAATTATGATTGTGACAGCGAGGCGGCGGATAACATTTACGAGCAGTCAGTTATTGCCTTCTTTTCTCATGTCATGTAAGGGTCGACTAACACCGTTTGCTAGCCTGGTTAACATCATCACGAAACTTGGCGGTGGTACACAATCTGTAATCCCGAGCCATAAGTCTGCGGAATCTACTGGTACCGCCACGCCACCACCAACAAAGCCGCAGAATGCGAGTCTCGCGCCTTCCCTCAGCACCACCGCCCTCAGTGGTCCCAATTCCGCTGAGCCTGCATCACCCATCCATTCCGAGGCACAGCTTCGCCGACAGGCCTTGAATGTCTCGTTTCTGTGCTACGCTCTCTCGTAACATGGGGCACCGGGAAGAACGCGGTGTCGGAAGATCCCAGCAATAACGCACCCACCCCAGACGCATCAGCGTCACTTGATCGGCTCCCGCTACCGGATGTCGTGAGAGGCCCCACACCAGATTTCGCCGATGACCCAACTAGATTCGAGAGCGCGAAACAGAAGAAGACAACTCTGATGGAAGGGATCAAACGGTTTAATCAGAAGCCGAAGAAGGTGAGTTGTATTCGTCGGAAGGTTTAAGGTTATTCATATTACGGGGAAGGGTGTACAATTCCTTGTCGAAACAGGCTTCATCTCGAGTAAAGAACCTCAAGACGTTGCCAAGTTCTTGCTCAACACGGATGGATTGAGCAAAGCCATGATCGGCGAGTATCTTGGCGAAGGGTATGTTTCTGCAGCCAGTTTCTGATCGTAAGGCTAATTCTTATCAGTGATGAGGTCAATATTGCGACCATGCATGCCTTTGTTGACATAATCGACCTCCGTAACACTGGGTTTGTCGATGCTCTCCGCGCGTTCTTGCAGGCATTCCGTCTTCCCGGGGAGGCACAGAAGATTGATCGCTATATGCTTAAGTTTGCTGAGCGATATATCGAGGGTAACACACAAACCCCATTTGCCAACGCGGGTGAGCGTGCTCGATGCGCTTCGGCTGACTTGGTTCTAACGATTGGGTAGATGCCGCCTACGTGTTGTCGTACTCGGTGATTATGCTGAACACTGATGCTCATAATCCACAAGTTAAACACCGGATGACGAGAAACGACTTCGTTAAGAACAACCGTGGGATCAACGATGGTGCCGATCTTCCGGAGGAGTTCTTATCTAGCATCTACGACGATATCGTGAACAATGAGATCAGGATGAAGGATGAGTTGGATGCTGCCCTTGGCAGGTCACCGCTTCGGGGCCTGGAATTGCGGGTGCTCTGGTCTCTGTTGGGCGGGACCTCCAGCGAGAGTCGTACATGCTTCAATCCAGTGGTATGGCTAACAAGACCGAAGTATGTCGTGCGATATTTCTGACTCCCACGGCTATTGACGCGCATCGACAGGCTCTTTTCAAGACATTGATGCGCACCCAGCGTAAGGGTTCAAGAACAAGCGACCAGTTCTACAGTGCCTCCCACTTCGTCCACGTTCGTCCCATGTTTGAGGTAGCATGGATACCTGTGCTGGCTGGCATCTCAGGACCGTTGCAACAAACGGATGATATGGAGGTCGTTGAGTTGTGTCTGGACGGATTCAAGAACGCGATCCGCATCGTGTGCTTCTTTGACCTCGAGCTAGAGCGGAACGCATTTGTGACGACTCTGGCTAAGTTCACGTTCCTCAATAACCTAGGCGAGATGAAGGCGAAGAACATGGAAGCTATCAAGGCCCTACTCGACGTCGCCGTCACCGAAGGTAAAATCTCAAGGGATCATGGCACGAAGTGCTGTCGTGTGTCAGCCAGTTGGAGCACATGCAGTTGATCAGTAGCGGCGTTGACATTCCAGACGGCCGGAAAGGGTACGGTGGAGTTGCCTGTTCGTGGCCATTGTTGTCTCACGAGCATGCGTCTTTTCTTTCAGGAAACCCGCAAACTTCCCAACGAAGAGTTGGCGAATGAGAGCCGCTCGACGCATATTACGGTCGCTGCTGACATGGTCTTTTCATTGAGCCATTATTTGTCAGGAGTACGTCGGGAGTCGGTACATGCCAAGTTGTCGAGTGCTGACTTCCTAGTAGACTGCCATCATCGACTTTGTCCAGGCCTTGTGCGACGTATCATGGGAAGAGATCCAGTCCTCAGGTCTTTCTCAGCATCCCCGGTTATTCAGTCTGCAAAAGCTTGTCGAAATTTCATACTACAATATGAGTCGCATCCGTCTAGAATGGTCACATCTGTGGGACATTCTTGGGGAGCATTTTAACCAGGTGCGGTCATCCTGACTTGCTTCCCTTTTTCTTTCTGGTGCCAACGCTTTATAGGTCTGTTGCCACAGTAACCCTCATGTTGGGTTCTTTGCCCTCGATTCCTTGCGACAACTCGCAATGCGGTTCCTCGAAAAGGAGGAGTTGCCCCATTTCAAGTTCCAAAAAGATTTCTTGAGACCCTTCGAGTACACCATGACACACAACATGAATCCGGAAATCCGGGATATGGTCAGCTCCTGTAGTACGCATTCGGGCGAAGATGACTGACATTTGTACAGGTACTGCAGTGCCTCCAGCAGATGATCCAAGCTCGCGTCCAGAATATGCGCTCGGGTTGGCGGACAATGTTCGGTGTTTTCTCTTCGGCTTCCAAAGTTTTAACCGGCACGTGCGATTGTTCATTTCGTGATGTTATACCTGACCCTTCGCCCGCAGAACGGATAACGAACTCTGCGTTCGAAATCGTGACTCGGCTGAACAAGGAACACTTTGCGGCAATCGTCCGATACGGTGCTTTTGCAGATCTGATGGTATGCATCACCGACTTTTGTAAAGTCAGCAAATACCAGAAGATCAGTCTTCTTGCCATCGCGATGCTCCGTGGCGTCATTCCGGTCATGCTCAACACGCCAGAATGTAGTCTTACTCCAGGCGGTCCCCAGAACGTTGGGGTCGATGATCCGATGATCAAGTACTGGTTCCCGGTCCTCTTTGGTTTCTATGACATCATTATGAACGGGGAAGACCTCGAAGTGCGACGGCTGTGAGCACAGATGCATGAGCCCCTACTCACTTTTCTCACGCCTGGCTTCATTTTGTAGGGCCTTAGATTCTCTCTTCAGCACCCTCAAGAAGCACGGATCGTCGTTCCCCGTCGAGTTCTGGGACACAGTCTGCCAAGAACTCCTATTCCCCATCTTCGCCGTCCTGAAATCGAGCCAAGACCTCTCCCGGTTTAGCACGCAAGACGATATGAGCGTTTGGCTATCTACGACTATGATACAGGCTCTTCGAGATTTGATCGACCTTTATACTTTCTATTTTGATATCCTAGAGAGATTCTTAGACGGGTTGTTGGACCTTCTATGTGTCTGCATTTGCCAAGGTACGCTCTCTCTGAGACCCTCTTCAAAATGTACAGGCGTTGATGACCTTTTGCAGAGAATGACACCCTCGCGCGGATAGGTACATCATGTCTACAACAATTACTTGAGAACAACGTCAAGAAATTGAGTATTGCGCGATGGGAGCGCGTAGCGACGACCTTTGTCAAACTCTTCCGCACCACAACACCTCATCAACTGTTTGATGAAAGTCTTCGGGTTGAGATCGACAGTGGTACGCCGGAGCCCCAAGAGGCGAACGGTAGGTCTCCGTTGATTCTGCTAATTTGGTTATCCTTACGTTACGACAGATGGCGATGGCCAGGCTATTATCCCTGCACCCTTATCGCCCACTCAGAATGACGGCCAGAAGGCGTCTCCTAAGACAACGCTCAACGATCGCCGCGGATCTTTAAGCAGATCATTGTCAAATGCGTATTGCAGCTCCTGCTCATCGAAACGACCAATGACCTACTGCGGAATGATGACGTGTATCGCACAATTCCCCCGGAACACCTCTTGCGGTTGATGGGCGTGTTAGACCATAGTTACCAGTTCGCACGGATGTTCAACGAGGATAAGGAACTGCGGACCGGACTGTGGAAAGTTGGTGAGTTACAGTGTTATCCCGAAAGACCCGTGCGAGGCTAAAGGGACCCATCAGGGTTCATGAAACACCTTCCGAACCTGCTGAAGCAGGAATCGAGCAGTGCCGCCACCTTGGTGCACATCCTCTTGCGAATGTACTACGACCCCCGGCCAGAACACCAAACCGCACGACCACAGGTCGCAGAACGATTACTTCCGTACGCTCGGCGTCCCTTTGTTTGTCCCTATTTTCCCTCACCCTGACGAACTCGTATGTGCGCGCGCAGCCTCGGTCTCAGTGTCCTGCAGGACTACACAAACTCAAGGCCGATACACAGGCCAAAAATATAGCGGCATGGACACCCGTGGTCGCAGAGATCTTACATGGCTTTTGCAAGTTTGATGACAAGGCCGTATGCCCATTTTCTACCTTTTCCTTTTTTTCGAGGCCACTAAACCGACCGCATCTGATGACAGTTTGCCCGATACCTTCCCGCAATCTACCCTCTCGCGACGGAGTTGCTGGCCCGAGATACTTCCCAGGATATCCGGGATGGACTCAAGGAATATTTCCTTCGTGTTGGCTATGCCCAGGGCATCATAGAACCCTCATGAACCTTTCATGTTTCATGACGATTACCATATGTTCTTCATTATCGCTTCTAATTTAACCGTTTTTTTTTGTTTTTCTCCGAACCGCCGCGCAAGCTTTTTTCGAGAGTTTTGCGTGTGTAATCCATTCAAAATTTCCGGTGATAAAATGAAAGAAAATGTTTAAAAAGATTGCAAGTGGGTGGGTGGAAAGGGGGAAAAAAACGAATTACAGAAAACCGAAAGGTCAGTCATTACGTGTAGTACATCCCATCAACGTTGGAACCCAGAATACCCTCCCGGGAAGCCAGGGAAGCCCCACCCCGTCGGCTGCGCGCTCAACGGCGAAGCTGCAACAATAAAATGGTTAGTCACGTGCCCATCACCAAGGAAGAAAAACTCACGCGTTACACGCAGAGCGGCATATTTATCTACGAAAGGGGGGGGGCCGGACGGACGGACACACACAATTAGGACGACGCTCGACCTCGATCGACAGCACGCAGGAATGCCTCACCAGCCGACTGCGGCGCCGAGTCGTTGGCGTTGGCAAACGTTCCCGCCTTCATGGCCGCAAACACGTTCGCCGGATTGGTGTTCTTCTGCGCCGATCCCGGTCCCGCTGCCACCACTGATGGCGGCAGCGGTGGGACGGGAGGGGTAGCGACGCCATTGCCGAACGGCGATTGTCCGTACCCGGTGTTAAACCCGTTAAACCCGGTGGGCTCTGCAGAAAACGAACGAAAGATCCGAAGGGGTAACGGGGGGTTATCAGCGTAAGCGAGATATATAACAAATGAAGGGTAAAAACACTGACGGGGCTGCAGCTGGTTGAATGAGCCATTTTGGAACGAAGAGGGGAGAGGAGGAACGGGTGGCGGTGGCGCGAACGGCGATCCCACACCGAAGCCTGTAGGTCGCGGGGCAAAGGATGGCTGGAAGCCAGTTGGTTGTGGGGCCAAAGACGGCTGGAAGCCAGTTGGCTGTGGGGCGAGCGATGGTTGGAAGCCAGTTGGCTGCGGGGCGAGCGATGGCTGGAAGCTAGTTGGTTGTGGGGCTGCTAAAGACGGCTGGAAGCCAGTCGGCTGCGGTGCTAAAGACGGCTGGAAGCCAGTCGGTTGCGGTGCCAACGACGGCTGGAATCCCGTGGGCTGCGGGCCCAAGAACGACGACGGAGACGTCGCAGGGCGCGTAGGCACGAACCCGCCAAAGCCCGTCGACGTCGGCACGAGCGGCGCGAGGAGGCCCTGGTTCGCCGGGACGGGCGCGAACGGGCCGCGTGGGCCGTTCTGCATCTGTGCGGCAGGCGGGGGGAACAGGCCGGTCTGTTGTGCGTGCAGGTGCTGCCCGAGCGGCGAGGGCGAGGAGCCGACGCCCAGCCCTTGGTTGTAGCCCACTGGCAGCGGCGATGTGGATGTGATGGAGGGCGACGGCCCCAGCGCCGACGCGGCACTGGCGCGGCGGCTGGGGAGGGGTTTTGGACGCGCAGCTGGCTGAGGCGCGCAAGCTGGTCGAAGATGTCGGCCTCGGTCGCTTCGATAGGCCTGCGCCGCTGGCGCCAGACCCCGTCGATGTTGCTTGCGCCACCGGGGCAGAGGGTGCGCGAGGAGGTTGTGCTGGAGCGGTAACGGAAGACGAGGCGGGAAGTGTGCCAGGGAGCGGTGGGACGGATGGAACGCGCTCGGGGGCTGTGGGCGTTGGGTTGACGGGTTTCGTCGAGCTCGGCCTGTTCGTCCATGCATCGTCGTCGAAGCCCGATGCGGCGGCGGCCGAATTTGACCTTGATGGTACCTGCACTGGCGAGGTGGTGTTGGCCGCGGCAGCAGTTGGCCCAGCCGTCGGACTAGCCACAAGCGGCGTTGTCGAACGTGCGATCTGTTCCGAGGCCGTCGAGATGGCTCCAAGGTCAACGCTGCCGGGGATAGTGCTGCCTGACTTGCTGGGGGTCGGGCGTCCTCTTCGCGCATTTTTGAGCTGACCTCCCGGTCCGGTGAACAGGTTAGGCGGTCCAGGGCTGGGTGTGGCGCGCGCAGAGGTCGCTGCTTCATCGCCACCGAGGAGGTTCACGTCCGAGGAAGCAGCTTTTGCGGGAGACTTTGGACGACGGGATTCGATAGCTTTCGTGACGCGGATGATGTCGCCTTCACGCAATCCTAGGGTGCGCAGGGTACCTTCAGTGATATCGGGAAGAATCGAATCATCGATCTTGTCTCGTTCGAAGGAAGTCGCATAGCGCGTGCAATCGTCTACATCGCACCCCGCATTTAAGAAGAACTCGAACCAGTCTACCTGCGGAGCCTTCTTCTGTGAAACGGTGGCTTGGCGCTTGGACAACGGTTCGTCGTCATCGTCAGTCTTGCGTGAGCTCGAACCTCCACGGCCTGTAATCTTCTCGACGTGGCGTATGTCCTCGGCAGACATCTTCTCGGAGGGTACCTCGATGATCACACCATTTACCTTGTGTAGGCGGAGCACGCCGTTCTTGTAGCCAAGGAAGGCAGCCTCGACGCGGAACTGACCCGAGCGATCGCGCCACTCGCGTGTCTGGCTGGGATCAGGGGGAGCACCTAGAAGACGAGAGGTGAGAATAAAATCAAAAGTGGGCACGATGGAGCGCACGTTTCTCAACGGACTTGCGCCCATCGATTGAGGACTTGGGCGCACGAGCCGCCTTTGCCGCAGCCCTCGCCGCCCGTTTCTCTCGCCGAGCTTCCTCCTCAGCTCCTCCTTCGTCTTCGCGCTCCTTCTCGCGGCCAGCACGCTCCTCGTGGTCACGTTCCTCCCGATCACGCCTCTCCTTATCCTTGCGCTTGCGCTCAGCCTCCGCAGCGGCGGCGGTGGCTCTGGCACGCTGCTCCTGATCCTGCTTCGCCTTGCGCTCGTGGGCCTCTTTCTCTTTTTCCTCTTGTTCTGCTCGCTCCGCTGCCGCACGCTCCTCCGCCTCGCGCTCGGCTGCGCCACCTTCTTCTTCTGGTTCCTCCGCCCGGGTAGGCAAACGGCCTGCACCTGTGGGCTGCAAGTGCCTTCCAGGTTCAAGGAGGGAAAGAGAAATCATATTAGCAGGGGAACGCACCTCAACATATGACGCTGGCACAACACCCTCGTCGCCGTTTACGTTCCTACACTTCCACCACTCGTCACCTTCTTGCTCAATGACCCATAGAGCATCGCCCTCGGCAGCTGTCAGCTCGTCCTCACCCTGGGCCTGGAAGTCATACAATGCGACGGCCTCCAAACCCTCGATGATCTCATCCTGTGGTTGATCTGGAGGAGATGGGGAACGTGGGGGAATAATGGCAGGGCTCGCCTCCGAAAAGTGCACTTCTTTCTTGCTTGGGCTGTGCGCACCATCGGTGCGTAGAGGCGGAGGAAGGTTGCGTTGTATGGGGGCAGCACGTGCGGGGGACGGCTCCGGCCGAGCTCCCGGCTCCGCCCGGTCTGATGGTGCGGCTGCCTCGGTACTCTCGCGTGCGAGACTGCGCGACGTTTGGAGCTTTGCTAAGATCTCCTCGGCCGTGTCCTTATTGCCAGCATGGAAGTGGAGGTTTGCAGCCGCCGCGCCGCCGACTTCGATGAGTACGTGTTTTGACTTGTCCTTCTTGTTGTCCTTGTCAATTTCCGCAGAAGTTATGTCACCAATCTGCCACTTTCGCACGGGCGTCTGTCGTGGTTGTGGGACCTACGTCAACATCGTGGCGCGCAACAATTAGACAGCACCTATTCGGAAACGTGCCTTGTCGGCCTCACTGGCAAAGAATATGGCACCATTGCCGACACCGAGAGTGCCCTTCTTCTTCTTGCCTTTCTTGTCGATTTCTGAGATCGCCCAAGTCTTGATAGCATCTGCTTTAACCTTGGAAGCAGTGGAACGGACGCGTTCTGCAGGATCGACGTATGTGCTGACAGGGGGTGCAGGGCGGGGAGGGGAATCGGGAATGACGATTTGAGAGACTGCGGGCTGAGCAGGAGTGGTGGTACTGGCTTCATCTAGAATCTAGCGAGTGAACAGCAGCGATGGTCAGCGCTGAGTTGAGGGTGGAGAAACGGTAGGAGTGACCTCAACGTAATTTGCTGGGATATAGCCAACTTTGCCACTGTCCTTCTCTTGAACAAGGAGCCAACCTTCTTCCTCCGGGCCAAACACCAGCAACGTTTGCTCCTCCTTCAGGGATATCTCGCCTTGCGCGGCCGCGTCATAATCGTATTGTGCCTTTACAACAGAGGAGGGCTCTGCCTGTGCCAGAATGAAGTAAAGTCAGCACCCAACCCATTCAGCAACATAACGCATGGAGAGTGCGGGGGCCGAAAGGTTCGGGGTGGAGTTGTGTCCTCGTTGAGAGGGCGTGCGTAAAGCAGGAAACGGGTGACGATGCGACCAACGTCGTTTCATAATTATAAATGGGGGCGGAAGGGGAAGGACGCGACGGTCTCGATGCTTCTGCAGGGAAGGATTGTAGTGATCAGACTGGTACTCACCTCCTCCACGTACGCAGATGGAATGAGACCGCTCTGACCCTCCGAATCTCCCGCAGGTTTGACCTTCCACCAGCTAGAGACTGTCAGCCAGGTATCGCGAGGGGGTGGGGGATGACGCACTCGTCGTCAACTCTCTCAACGAGCAGAAGTAGTTGATCCTCCTTGATTTCGATTTCGTCTTCGGATTGAGGCGTGTAGGCATATGATGCCTTGAGGACGGCATGATACTCCTCTTGTTCGTTACTCATGGGCGCGCGGCTTTGTCGTCAAGGCAATAAACGGTTCAACGATGTGAGGTGTGATGGATGTCCTCGTCGGGCAAACAGCACGGTGGCCACTTGCCCTCTTACGTAATCCCACCACCGGCCATCATGCGGTCTCTCAGCCAAGCCACATCTCGCATGCAAGACCCAAGACCAAGAACTATGGACCAGGCCTAGTTGGTCATACACATCGAATAACCATCGTCATGTCCGGATACGACGCGAGCATACTGCGAGCATATGTACGTAGTAGACAGTCATCTTGCCTTCTTTCATTCGCGCTCCGTCGTTTCATGGTCAGGACGGAAGTCGCGTTCATCCGTCTTGTGTCTCGCTCCGTTTGACCTTGCCGAGTCTAGTCTAATCACCAGTTCGACATCGGATTTTGAGTCTTCGTCTCCTGACCTCCTCCAGTCTGCTTTCGTTACCTCTGAATCTCCCACTCGCCTGACTGCCCCCACTCCGCCCGCGTCGCCTTGCTTCAGTTGATCACCACTCCCTCAACTTCTCGAAGCCTGAGTCTATCATTCTTCTCTCGTTTTCTGCCCCTCCCTTTCCGACGACCACTCCCTATTGTCGACACGTAATGTTCATCCGTCATTTCAATCACATTCAATCACATGCTTTTCAATCGCGTCCTTCTACAATTAACAGTTCCAGACCTATCAAATGCTTGGAAGTTGGACTCCACGGTGAGGCACCACATCGTAGCCTTCGGGTGCTTCTGGGATTGATGCATTTTGTGCCACTATCCACACCAATGGCGTGTGCAGAGGAGCAAACACTCACACGAACATTTGATTTTCGATGTGCACCCTTAGTTGCCCCTCGCGCGGTACACAAGCGCCTATGTATAAACGGCCCGACTGTTAGAAGTGGCACAGAGGACAAAACTCTTCCACAATAATGTTTGCACTCCTCGCAGTTCTTGCCAACGCGGCCATCGCTGTGGTGCCTGCGCAGGAACCTGTCATGTCCAACATCTCTAGCGTCTTCTCCAGCACCCGGATACCCTCGAAATGCGGAGCCTCTGGACCCACGTCATGCGGCATTAGTCCCCCTACCAAGAACAAATCTTGCTGTTACGAACACCCAGGGGTGCATCGCTTCAGATATCAACCCCTCAGTTCCCGAAACTGACGCACGTTTAAGGGGTTGATACTACAAACACAGGTAGTACGCCGGGGACACGAATTGAGTTCACATGAATTGATCATGGGAGAGGTTGCATCAGTTCTGGGATACGAACCCGTCTATTGGCCCCCGTCACAGCTGGACAATCCATGGTTTGTGGTCCATCCTTTGTGTACCTTTTGTCCGGTCGTATCTGATCTTGGTACTTCCGTAGCTGCGATGGCAGCTTCAGCGAAGGCTGCGACCCGAACCGTGATTACACCGATATCGCGGGGGTGCGTTCTCTACGTTCATAACGTACCTCATCTGATGGGTCGTGGGTGTCCAGCTCCTGACAGCCCAGGGGGCGGGTGATACGCTGTCATATATGGACGAGTACTGGGTCAACATCGATGACCGTAAACTGAATGAGCGCTTATGGTAGGTGTGGCCCGCGGTAATTTCATGTCTCTTCAACTCATACTCATGTTGTTCTAGCATGAGTGGCCGACGCACGGGACTGGATATAGCACCTTGCAGCCTGCTTGCCTTCCATCCCAGAGCCCTCAGGGTGCGGAGGCCGTTGCATTTTTCCAGCAGGTCGTCGGGCTGTTCCAGAGCCTGCCCGCCTACGCGTGGCTTGAATCCCAAGGCATCACTCCTCACCATATCCGGACGCACCCCCTTTCCGAGATCACTGGCGCGCTAAAGGCAACCTTTGGAGTCCGTTGCGTACTTCTCAGTTCCCTCGTTGAGCTGATAGTGTCGTGTCTGATCACAGTATATACTCCGGCCGTTTCGTGCTCTGGCCACTAGATGACCAGGATCAACCGGTGTTTTAACGTCAGAGGCTCACTTCTTGATAGTGAATTCATCCATTTCGGTGAGAGGAACGGTCCAGAACGTGCAAGGCTCTGTGCTCACCAGTCACACACCAATTGCCCCGTCGGCAATCGGCGAGAGAGCACTGTCCATCACGTGACCTCAGGTATGGGGCAGCTGGCGCGTGCCAAAATTGCCCGAAACAGGAGGGCGTAAATTGCCGTTGAGCGCGTTGAGCGCTCGACTGCGTTCTCGTCATGGATGGGTCGATTGAAGAGCGTCTTGTTGTCCCGAAGTGAGTCGTGGACAAGTGGACAACGAGAAATAGAGAGCCGCGCCCCTCATCTCGTCTTACGGGACGTTACCTCGTCCACGATCTTATTCGCTCGACTTTACGCTTTAAATATTGACCCGGCCATGTTAAACACACCTTCCAATGCCAAATGCCCTCGCCAGGTGGTCAACACGCTCGGGCGCCTCGCCAATTCGGACCCATACCATGAAGTGCTACCACTGTGCTACCAGCAGGTATGAGACCAAGACCACATCCTCTTCCCCTTCCCAAGAGACCCAACGGGAGGCATACGGAACTTTACTGCCCCACTCGCTCGCAACAATTACTAGGGCCGCCGCTTTCAACGTCATTTGCAGGGTGCAGGATGTGGCATAATGACGGCATAGAAGAAAATGCCCAATCTCATTTTCGTCCAAGGGCATGATCAGGCATCACAGGTACGCACTTCCTACCCGGAGGCATGAACACCCACGGTCAGTCGCGAACTCACAGCCTAACACACTCGCCCTCCTCGCGAATGAGCCTTTCCAGTCCACAACTTACGACCACCGTCCTACGCGATCCCGAAGCATCCCCACGTTCAATCGACAGGATCTCCGACACGTCCGCTAAGGGTTTGTTCTCATATATGATCCTACATGCGTCATTTTTCAAGCCTTCAGTAGATCAGGGAAACAAACGCGAACGTGATACCGCGACCGGTGTTGTGTTTGGATAAATGATACTTTCCTATGTTCTCGGGACTTGGAAATCTCTCCTCCAAGACCGGTTGGAGCACTTTGATACGTCAATCGTCTTTTACTACACACCAGCCGTCCAACCCGCTCTACATCCATATCTGCCCCCTTATCTCATTCACGACGACGCTTAAGACAGCCGGATTGAGAGACTTCATGCAAACACGGTGGGATGCCGCTCTGTTGTTTAGGTTGTCGCTGTAGTAGCTACAGCCTTTTGTCGTAACACGCTCCAATAAAGACTTGTCTAAATGACATACATGAGTTGGTAGACCAAAGGAAATAAAATTACCCTTCGACTCATCTATATATAGCCTTCCTCATCTCACAAAATGCCCCGACTGTTGCAGAAAACCAGGTTGTGGAAGAGGCGCATCTGGGAAACATCGGGTGAACGTCCTCATCGCGGCACCCATTGCTGCGATCACCTTTTTCAGGGCGGTGGAGTGGATTGACGACGAAGAGGAAGAGCCAGATGAGATTGCAGACGGTGAGCCAGCGCGGTCCTTGTGAGTTGCGTTTCTTCTTCGGTTTGGTACATTCGGCCATGCGGTTAGGACTCGGGATACAGGACAAATGGAGGCGGTAGATGAGAGGAGGTGGACGTAAGGACTTGGAGACGAGGGTTCGCACGGCGGCGCAGTGCACCCTTGTTCTCCTTTTATCTCGCGTGATCTCTCTCTCCCCTAGCGTCAGTCTATATATATGCGAGCTGATACCTACTAAGCGACCATCCGAGATAATGCATATAAGGGCAAGCAAGAGGGAGAAGGCGGGAGAAAGGGTGTAAAGCGATTGAGGTGTCCGACGTAGTTCGACGGGGATCGACGAAAAGCGTGTTGAAAAGTATTGGCTCTGATGTGCGCAGCGGGTGGCGTCGTGAGCAAAACGCTGCAGGGAAACTAAGAGAAAGGCTAGGAAAGGTAGAGCTGGTAGAGACGGCGGCGATGAGGTTGAGGCGCGAGTCCGGGGGTCGACCATGCGTCGGCCGTGGGCTGCGGCGACGATCTTGTGGCGGCTTAGGCAAAAGGAGCCATCGTACTCAACCAAATTTTTCGATTCGATACAGTACGCAAGTAGTACGCAGTCCCCGGGTGTGCAGCGCCGCCACAATTTGGATCCGCGACACGCACAACACCCCCAAACTTGAAGCAGTCTGGACTTCTCCCTTCGTCGTCGTCGACTCGCACAGTCACAAGTGCTCCCTTGACACCCTTCCGATGGTACATCAAATTTCTCTACACCCGAAATATAGAACTGACATCACCCACAGGACTTCAGAACAACATGACACCGTGCTCGACGCTAGGATTAGACACCCGGTGTACGCTCGTCATTTTACATGGCCATTCCCGCTTCTTATTCTGCGGTGCTTATCGCGTCGTTCTGCTCCCTCCCCCTCTGATTTAGCATCGGGCGCTGTGAAGAGATCAAAGCTCAAAGGATTGGAACCCGTGATATCCTATGAAAAGTTCGTGGGGGACCTCGATCCTGGGGACTCGTTTTCAACCACTTTGACGGAGCTGCTTATCTTGGTGTGTTCAGGATCTGCTTCCATATACTCTCACCGCCGATGATGGTCATCGTCGTAGGAAATGGCCGAGTGCCGTCAGTGACAAGCAGCCGACCGTCGGCTCATATCCGACCGCACCGCCAAGGGCCTCCGTACCCCCGCCGCACCACAGCGTGTCTATCGTGACCGCACTGGGCGGGGTGTTGCTGCTCGTCGTCCGCTGAACCTTACCGATTCCTCTCCGTCCCGCCCGAGGAGATGGACCTCGATGACGATAACGACAGCCTGGAGAGTATGATCGACCCTTCTGGCACCATCGAGGGTGCCTATTTTGCTCTTTATCCTCAATTGTACCTAGTGTCGACCGAACCACATATCTCCCGGCGCCCCATCTGCGTCATATGCTCCGCTCTGCCTCACGACGCGAGGACTGGGTTCTCCTTCGTGACATATCCAACGGATGGGCCCGCCTCTCCGAACCGACGATTTTACCGACTTCACCTCGCGCCGGCGCTCATCCGGACCCGAGGGCAACAACGCGGGTCCCAGCGCCGGACCCGATGCAGACGACTCGGCTGCCCCAGTAACGACGCCATCACGCCTCTCGCCGGACACGACCTGCGTGCCTCCCCGTCGGCCGTTCCTGTCGCGGCGCCCAGAGCTTCCGTGGAGCCCCCCGCGCCAGAGAGCGCGACCCCCAGCACCGACGCAGGCTCGGGAATGGGGACGGGGATCCCCGCGGTCGAGCCCGGCTCCACAGGCGGACGCGCGGTCGCCGCAGCTCTCGTGGCTGCCCAGTGACGCGCTCCTCTCTCCCCCGCCGCCGGCCGATTTGCGCAGTCCGCGCGTGGTCCCACGCTTGCGCTGTGGCAGCATGAGGCCACCCGAATCGCTGCTGGCCCCGCTGCGGACGCATGTCTCGAGGCTGTGCACAACGCCCCCGGAGCCGATGGGTGGGCGGATAGCGCTCGTGTGCACCCACTGCCGGACTGGGTGGGGGCGGTAACGGGAGACCGCAATGGGGGGCGGTTCAGAGATGAGGGGGATATGCGTCCGTTGCTGTAGGAGAGAATCACCGCCTGCGCGCGTGCCGTGGGTTGATTGAGAGGGGGTAAGGGATAGACGTCGATAGACGGTCACTGTCTCGGCCACGCACCAATGTAGGCGGGGTAACTTTGAACACGATAATTGCGGCCTCGTGCGGTGCTGGCCGAGGTCGAGTCGAGACTCGCATACACCAGAGCTCCTCGTTTCCTCCGTCCTGCTCGACCCGATGCATCATCTGGTATCCATGATAACTACCCAATACCGCCGGATCTGTGCCTACATCCATCCTTTTTATCCCATTCGCGACATCCACGAGTTGGGAACCTTTCAAACGGAACGAGACGGAACGAAATGAGGAAAAGGGAGAAAGTCCTGAGAGTATATTT
The DNA here is from genome assembly GCA_022496215.1 of Russula brevipes. Classification (NCBI taxonomy): domain Eukaryota; kingdom Fungi; phylum Basidiomycota; class Agaricomycetes; order Russulales; family Russulaceae; genus Russula; species Russula brevipes. The sequence continues at coordinate 747 of WTXF01000156.1, read as the reverse complement.
GTACGACTCCATGATTTTTCAGCATCCAGGTGCATTCACAGGTGCGCCGGGATTCAGTGATCTACCAACGTACCAACGCCCATCCGATGATGTCCACGCGACGCGCAGTGACCCAACCAGGGGAGAACGCAGTGCAGCCCAGCATCCCGCAAGTGCATACTGCTATCCCCTTGCCCCGTGGCTGCCAACGCGGTGAGCTGGTGCTGCTAGTTCCTCCCGCGCCCGCAGCTGGAGGTGCTGTTGCACCGGTGATCCCAACCCAGATGATGCCAAAAATTACCTTTCCTGTCACCTTTGATTACTCTACCATGCTAGATCGCGGTGACGGCCCCCGCCATTCCTCGCCGCTCTCATCGCTCCCAACATCGCAGCCGCCGGTCTAGTCCAACACCATCAACGGGGCCCGGTGGGAGCGGGACAGACTCACGCTACTCGAGTCCGGGCTCATATGATTCCGCAGATTACCATCGCTACTCAGGCACCATCACTCTAGCAGTGGGCATAATCCCCTCCCCCGTCCGCCCAAGGATGGTCTCTCGAGCATGCCCTTCCGGTCCATTTTCACGCAGCTCCCGAATGCGCAGTACAATTCCTGGGGCATCGGTGGGACCTGTCTATGTGCTTGAATCGCAACCCCAGCCCCAGCCGACCACGTAAAGCAAAATCCGACCCCGCAAATAGCGTCGCAGGCGGGTGCGCGACCAGTTTCTCGTGCCGTCGCTGTCAGCTGGCTAATGTGACACGACC